>PVKP010015192.1:5559-51087 GCA_004027715.1 Plecturocebus donacophilus
TTTTTTTATGACGGAGTTTCCCTCTTGTCACTCAGGCTGGAGTGCAACGGCACAATCTCAGCTCACTGCAACCTTCACCTCCTAGGTTCAAGTGATTCTCCTGCCTCAGCCTCCCAAGTAGCTAGGATTACAGGTGCCTGCCAATATACACGGCTAATTTTTGTATTTTTAGTAGAGATGGGGTTTCACCACATTGGCTAGGCTGGTCTTGAACTCCTGACCTCAGGTGAACCGCCCACCTCAGCCTCCAAAGTGCTAGGCTTACAGGTGTATTTAATAATAATAAAAATATATTTAAAAATTTTTTTAAAAAGAATACCAGGTATAAATCTTTACTTTTTTTTTTCAAAGAGCATCCTCCAGATTCTGTCAATATATTATGTATGCAGGGAAAGATACTTCTCTAGGTTACGGTTTTTCCTCCTCTAGGAAAAAGACATAAAACTAGCATCCACTTTTGACACTAGAGCAAGCCTTAAGGGTACGCAGCTATAGAAATGAGAGAACTGAGGAAGAGAGTGCTGCTTACAGACCTGTATCTGACAAGAAGCTTTAAAGGGTTCACAAAGTATGGTCCACACCAGAGCAACATTTGAGAACTTCTTAGAAATACAAATCATTCTTCCTCACTCCAGCCCTACTGAATCAGAAACATGGGGTGAGCCCAGCAATGACATTTAACAAACCCTCCAAGGCAATCTGATGAACAATGAACTTAACCATTGCTTTACACACTTTAGTGTCTGGGTAGGTGAAGCGTGACAAGAGTAATTTACATCAATATGCCAACGATAGATTCAGTAAGTTATGACAAATTCATAATCTATGAGTCATGATTTTTGTATTTCAGTGAAGCTTGTTCACTTACCAGAGGGATTACCTTGTTAACCACAGAAACATTCTAACAATCGACATGTCTTTCAGATCGCAGGACAAGGCCATTACGGCTCTAGCTCTGGCTTTCGGCTCTATGCATTAGAAACCAAAGGGGTTGGGCAAAGCACAAAAACAGAGAGATGTCCTCACATATCATGAGAATGATGCTCAGCTGAAAAGAGGTAGATAATCTGTTTCACAAAGTTGGATGGGACATCATGGGCCAAATTTATAAATCAGTCTTCTTATATAAAAGCAGTAACTCAAACAGTTTAAGAATAAGCACACAGCTAACAATAAGATCTTCTAATGCATATGGTGCTAAATATGTCAAACACTGTTGCGAGTGCTTTATACATGGAAACTCATTTAGTCCTCATTACAATCCTGGAAGATAGATACTGTAATTATCTTCATTATAGAGATAAAAGAACTGAGGCACATAAAGTTTAAGTGACATCCCAGGCCATACATTTAGAGTCAAGGGAGTGTGGTCCCAAAATCCAAGATTTTAATTACCATAATACACTGCCTCTTGAATAATCTTAAACTCTATAAGATTAGTTCCAAATTATCCTGAGCACAATGAATTTGGGTTCAAATTATCTTGAGCAACATGAACTTGGTCTTTAAATGTGTGGATACTTCCCTATGGTTGCATATATCAAATCCATATAATTGGGTCGCCTATAATCAACTCCCACCGAATTTTAAAACCAAATCTATAGTGAAATAACAAAAGCATAGAAAGAAATATCAATACAGTTTTTATTTAATATGGGGCAAAAGTAATATCAACTTAAAGCTAGAATGGGTATGAGGGATCATCTAATTCTACAAGTCCAATTTACAAACCAACTGAAACAAGCCCAGATTTAAGAGACCCAGAGACTTCTCAGTGTTCACCAAAATCCTACGGATACCATAGAGGCTGGACCATGTTCCAAGGTCATTGGAGGTTCTTGTCAGTAACAACCCTAACAAATGAAACATCTATACCGGGTATCAGAGCAAATTGTGCAATGTCATGATTGAGGCTGAGCAGTTTGCTTTGGGAACAGAAATAATCAATTTAGGGGCCTGGAACAGAATGAAGGTCTTCTGTTCTTCCTTCCAAGTTTTATATGAGGAAACAGAAGACTCCAAGAATGAAAGTTCTTGGAGTTCTGTAAGCAACAATGGAAGTACCATGAAATCCTAACATCATTCAAATCAGTTCCCATCTGTTGCCTGAATTCCTTTCCCAGCATTACTGCCAAAATTCATTTGATAAATATGTTGGTGGTGAGATCAACAGTAATAACTGTTTATTATGTATAAGATATTATATTTTCACATTAAACACACACTTATTATTCCACGTGATCCTCATATCAACTCTGAGATGTGTTATCAACCCAGAACACTGAGATTTAAAGAGTGTGAATAATTTACCTTATCAATACCACAGTGTCATTTCAAATGCCTCCAATGAAGGAAAACTTGCCCTCTTCTCAGGCAACCTATATTGAACTTCAGCTGCCATTACTTTTAGAAAAATATTGACCTTAGGTTGCTGACTGCCTCCCTCAGTTCCTAGACACGGGTCTTCATTCTGCTTTCTCAAGCTACACAGGAGTCTGATTCTTCCTGCAAATACTCCCTATCCACCAAACAGCTTCTAAGATCATCCAGGTAGATTTCTTCCTTTTTCCTGTTCAATCAGGATCCTCTAGGTGCTTCTTTCTTACCATGTATACTTAAGTACTATAATTGTTAGTTTTCATTTTTCTCCAATAGACTGTAAGCATATTCAGGGTGGAGGCCACTCCCAATGCCATCTGTGTATTCTAGGTAAATTATTCAATACAGAGCCTTTCAAAATAAATTTTTTAGTTAAGACATGATTCACATCCCATAAAATATGCCCTTTAAAAATGCACAATTTAGCGATTCTTAGTATATTCAAAAATTGTGCAACAAATTCCAGAATACTTAAGAAATACTGTACCCATTAGCAGTCACTCTTTATTGTTCCCTCCCCCTGAACACTGGCAACCACTAAGCTTTCTGGGTGTATGGATTTGCCCATTCATACAAATGGAATCCTAAACTGTGGTCTCTTGTGTCTGACTTCTTTTATATAGCATAATGTTTCCCAGGTTCGTCGACATTGTAGCATGTTTCAGAGCTTCATTCATTTTTATGGCTGAGTAATATTCAATTATATGGATATAGCATAGCACATTTTGCTTATCCATTCACCAATTGATAGATATTTAGGTTGTTCTCAATTTTTGGCTGTTATAAATAATGTTGCTATGAACATTTCTATGCTGGTCTTTGTGTGGTCATATGTTTTAATTCCCTTGGATACATAAATAGGAATATAATTGCTTGGTCATGTGGTAACTATGACCAATTTTAAAAACTGACAGATTGCTTCCAAAAGGACTATGCCATTTTACAATCCACCAGCAATGTAGGATGTTTCCAATTTCTCTACCACATTGCCAACACATGTTGTCTCTTTTTATTTTAGCCACCTTAGTGAGTGTGAAGTGGTATCTCATTGTGGTTTTGACTTGCATTTCCTTGATCACTAAATACATCCAGCATATTTTCCTAGGCATATTATTCACTTGTATATCCTTGGGAAAATGCCTATTCAGATTCTTTGTTTCTTACTTAATTGGGTTGTCTTTTTCTTATTGAGTTGTAAGAATCGTAACATATCCCAGATATAAGCCATTTAACAGATACCTGATTTGCAAATTCCATGGATTGTTTGTTCACTTTCTTGATGGTGTCATTTGAAGCACAAAAGTGTTGAACTTTCATGAAGTTCAATCCATCTATGTTTTCTTCTACAAGTTTTATCCTTTACATTTGTGTATTATGACATAAGGCAGGGAGTCAAACTTATTCTTTGTAGATATCTGGTTGTTCCAGAATCATTTGTTGAGGAAACTATTTCTTCCCTGTTTGAGTGTCTCACACTCTGTTGAAAATCATTTGTCAATAAACATAATGGTTTATTTCTGGACTCTCAGTTCTATTCTATTGATCTTTACATATATCTTAGGCCAACATCACACTGCTTGATTTCTGTCATTTAAGAGTAAGTTTTAAAACTCTGTCAAGATGATTTGGGCATTTCTGGGTCTCTTGAACATCCATATGAATTTTAAAGATGTTTGTCGATTCTTAAGTCAGCTTAGGTTCTGATAGGGATTGCTTTAAATCTATTGATCAAATTGAGGAGTATGCCGCTTAACAATATCACATCTTGAAGTTAATCAAAAGAAGATGTCTTTCCATGGATTTAGGTCTTCTTTAGTATCTTTGAACAAATCAACAGAGACTTGTATTCAATTACTAATCCATGAATAAAGGAATACATGAGTGAATAAGCCAAAAAATAAATAAAAGGGAGCATTTAGACGGCTCTTGGAAATACATACACAATGGCTACCTTCTTGAATCCCATCTCACTTCTCAAAAAGCCATTATTAACTAGTCAGTTTTCAAGATACATTTCAGCTCTTTTTCACGTAACTTTGAAATTCTATTGTTTCTTTATATTTTGTCTATGTGATATGATCAATAGTGCTAGAAAGGCAATGGACCTGAAAGATACATCTCTATCCACACTTCCTTCAGAAGGCACTCAAGGAAACGTGTGCTAGCACAGCTGCAAACAGACCACCCTGATTTTCCTATCTTCCCTTCCTGGTTGGGAGATCTGATCCACAAGTGACTGTGAATCAATAAAGTTAAACATCATAATTTTTGGTATGCTAGACTAGATAATGGGAGAAAAAAACTGTAAAATTGGTATTACATAGAATATTAAGTCATTCAGGAGGCTGTTTATAAAAATTGTTTCCTGGCTTTGACTGCCTTGGTAAGCATCAAGTTAACATAAGCTGGCCATTTAGGAAATAAAACATAACTCTGTGTTGGCTGGGTGGTAGAGAGAGCCAAAAAGATTCCTTAATGCTAAGAAGCTTAGCACCTCTAGCAGTATCTAAGTAACATTTTCCAGCATTTTCATATAAGCAGTACAAAATCAAGATGAAATCAGAAAGAGTTCAAGACAATTCACAAATGATTTACTTTATGGGATCGTACATCTGACTATATACGCTTCGAGCTTTATTGTTTCTTCAATTTGTTTCTTAAAAGGAACAAGAAAATATTCTATCTTTTTAACCCACTTTAAATCTTATATTTTTTATTTACACCAGAATACATTACTTTAATGGATATTTTATTTACCATCGATATAAGCAAAGAATCCATTTAAAATTCAATACTATCTTTTTAAAATTGTCTGAAGTTTATATATATTTTTAAGATGTTTACAGGCAAATATATGTATATGGACACAAAGTTTATTTCCATGTAAAGTCATGACTTAGATTTAGACAATTAATTAGTTTTGAAATGCTTAACGGTTGACATATGTTTATCACATTTCAAACACTGGGTCAAGAGTTATCAGAAATAAATTGGTAAAGGAAGGAGGAAGTGAATCTTAGAGGCTTCCTTTGATGAACCAGAGCTACCTGGTAGTAAAAGCAAAAAATTCATATAATAATTGCACAGGTGTTTTTTGTTGATGTTGTTTTCTAAAAGAGGAAAACATATACCCATATATTAGCTAGGTAACTTCTTTCCTGTCAATGAATACAAGGAATGTATATTATTGGTTTTTATTTAGGAAACAGTAACATAATGGTCCTCTGTTTCTTCAGTTCTGCAGAGAATACAGAAAAAGACTTGATATTTCTTTATGTTTTCTCAACAGTAAGAGAATGGATATAATATTAAATTATGTCCCATGATAACATCATCTTCTTAACAAAGTACACTGTCATCAAGTGACATAAGGCAATACAGGAGTAAAGCTGAAAATTTTAGATGAATCAGTTACCATTAGGTTACTGTTAGGTTGCTCTTATAAAAATAATCATTCACTTCAACCATATTTATTTTCCTTAATGCAAATACATGTCCCTTACCTAAAAAATCAGAAAGCAGCTATAACTTTGTCATGCATTAACTCTATAACTATTAGAGATTGGATTTTCTAGCATACTTCTAGAATGGAGATGTAAATATTTGGTGATAATATTTATTCAGTAAAAATAAATTTGTATGCCTCTCACATGCCAGAAAACAAATGATAACCTTCTCTCAGGGACATCACAGTCTGGTACTTATCACAATTATTTCTCTGTTATTCAAACTGAAGGCATTTTATACTTTTCTACTGTTCCTATATGGTATACTCTGTGAGGTAAAACTTCCAAAATTTTTACTTTACATTGAAATAATTTGTGACTCAATACAATGAAACATAATTCAATCCCTTCCTGTAGTCTGGAACTTCAACATGACAACATAACTTAGGTACATATTTGGGTGTGAGCACAGGATCCAAAGCAGAGAGACCAAAATACACAAACGGTTCTGTCAGCATTTGTAAATGAAAACTGTAACTGCTGGCTCAACAGCAAAATGTGCTCAATTTGTATATTTTATTTCAATAGTTCCAGCTTACAGACTCATAGGGAAATATGTATGTTCAAATTATGCAACATAAACTAAAGTTTTGTCTTTATAATTAATATATCCACTGAAAGGCAGTGTATAACTTTACTGGTAATTTTTTCACAGTGTCAAAAGAACCTTAGCAGTTACATTACAATGTGATATTTTGCTTGGAGGGCAGACCAGTTACTCACCATGAAAAACTGTGATATGTAGGATGGGTTATTAACCACCTCCAACCTTCTGTCTAGAGATCATCCTTATTATCACTATACTCTAGTTTGGCTATAAAGTACATAAAGAAGTAGATGTCAAAATGGACAAAACAATGACTCTAGATTATCTGAGATATGGCTTTTTCTCTTAAAACACAACAATCCTACATATTTGCCGTGGTTATATCTAGTCATCTTGAGTTAAAAAAAATAGCTAGACTTGTGTTTTCTTGTTTATTTGCTTTTTAAATCAAAAATGAAAAGAGAAGAACTATGGGGTTTCATACTAACACTACTACCAAAATAGATATTTAAAGAGTGGGAGAGGAAGAAAGACATAGAAAAACCAGTCCTAACAAGAACACTCTTTAATTTTGCAAATGTGATGTGTGCTTCTGCATAGACATAGGGCTAATTATTTCCACTAAGATACTGTTGTAAAAGAGAGAAACTCAACAGGCAGCTTTGTTTGTTTCCTTTTAAACCAATGCTGGATTGAGTGATTCAGTGTAATGTAACACTTCATCTTGGAGCCAAGGACTCATCAAGGTCAAACAAACAAATCACAGTTAAAGGCTACCACAAGGACTATACAGCTAGAGAAGCACAGAAGGCAACCCTCTCCCACTCAGGCTTTAGCTGAATGAACACTCCATGGCACTCAGCAGCTATCTGCTCAGCTGTCCTCTATCCCTGCTAGGAGCTAAGAGACATTCAGAGCCAACTCTTACACTGGGACAAGTGAAATGAATATTTTTGTGCAAAAGCTTTGTTGAGGTGCAATGCAAGGTAGAATTTTAGGCTAAGTTTCTACTCTGAAAACGTTACATTTTGATGGCACACAAAACAAAATGTATTTAAAGCTATCGTTGATTATGCTCATTACATATGACACAAACATATCATCTAAAAAATGATGAGGTATAAATGTTATTGAAATGCAATTATATATCATCTAAAAATTAATTGTCTCTCATAAAAGCCATGACATGCAACTCTGAGTCAGCTAACCACTCCTCCACCCCACCTCATTGTTATTTAACTGTTGAAGTTTTCTGGCGGGTACAGACTAATTCAAAACAACCCAGATCCTCTAAAAAAAGCATGGGCATTGTGAAGAATAAGATCCCTTTCTCTTTTAAAATGGTGTTTTGGACGTTTTATTTTACTGTGTTCCACTTAACATCTTATACAAGAAGTTTCTACAAGTTTCAACTTTTACCATAGCTCTCAAAGAAAGCTATTTTTAAGCAGACAATGCCAATATAGGGACAAATCCATTTCTCAGCAAATCCTGAAAAATTTTTCCCAAGAGAATATGAGAGGAGGAAGATGCCACTATCCACACCTATTTTCTTTTTCAACAGAATATTACCCGGTTCCTATCTCAAGTCCCAACCAGCCTCGCCAGGAACAGAAAAGTCTGTAGTCTGCAGGGACAGTCTGTGTCTCATCAAACAGTATCAGCAAGTCACAGCTTACATCTCCCAGTAGCCTACATGTTTGGGTTGCATGGAATAACATGAAATATTAAACATTTTAATTACTAATTAATCTCCCCTGCAGCTCCTCATGGCATTTGCAAGCTAGAACACAGAGTACAGAGAAGGGAAGATCCAGGCCACCACAAGACCCATCCTGATTGCACTGCACCGAAGCCCTCAGACCACATGAATTCTTATAAAAAGCTCTAAGTACAACACACACATACCTGAAATAATTTCTCAGGTTGCCTCATACATTATTGCTCTATGAAAGGAACCCAGTGTGGGAGTGCTTAGATTGCAGTTAAAGACATGTCCATATGACCACACAGCATTTCACTACTTAGTTTCCAAATAGACTAAGAAGTTAGAATAATTTTTAAAGTGAGGAATTAAATATGTCATTTTTAGGATGAATATCATTCAGAGAGGATCAGCCCCCAACCTTCAAAGTCCTGAAGCTTTAAAGCAAACTCCAGGCACAAGCTAACGATCCCAAAATGAAATTGGAATGACTATGTGAGCTGTTGCTTTGAGCCATCTTAATTCTTGTAGCTTTACAATAATATTCTGTCTTCTGAAAAGTGGGAATGGAGTGTAGTTGCCCTGTCCCGTTTTTCTGTTTTTTCTTTTTTTTTTTTGCAATGGAGTCTTGCTCTGTTGCCCAGGGTGGAGTACAGTGGCACAATCTCAGCTCACTGCAACCTCCGTCTCCTGTTCAAACAATTCTCTGCCTCGGCCTTCCAAGTAGCTGGGATTATAGGCGCCTGCCACCATGCTTAGCTAATTTTTGTATTTTTAGTAGAGACGGTGTTTTACCATGTTGGCCAGGCTGGTCTCAAACTCCTGACCTCATGTGATCCACCCACCTTGGCCTTCCAAAGTACTGGGATTACAGGCGTGAGCCATGGCACCCAGCCTGCCCATTTTTGAAATAACAAAAAGGAAGCACTAACTGATAATGTGGACAGGTTCACACAAAGGGAGTTCCTTTCAAAGAGGGAACCTCATGGAATCAAGAAGCCAATGTTCCTCGTGTTGGCAAACTTGGACACATGGCTATTAAACTATGCCCCAGCCTATTCTTATTTTAAAAGTCTCTCCAAATTTTTTTATATTAGTTGAAAAGGAAAACTTCACTTGTTTTCTATATGCTACTCATGGAACACTTCACTTCTTTTTATTTTATTATTATTATTTTTTGAGATGGAGTCTTGCTCTGTTGCCAATTCTCTGATATCAGATAGGTGGCTTATGACTCAATTTGGTTCTGACACGATCTACCTGGAGTTACTGCAGATCTCACAGGTTTAGGGTTCAGTCCCACAAGACTGTTTCCACTTCATATGTCAATCACAAGCTGCAGTGGCCGGGTGGGCTGGGGGTGGTCACCGGTTATCCAGACTTCTGTCTGATGTGACTACAAATTGGGGTTTGCCATTATGCCCTTCGTGGGTTTGATAATATGCTAGAATTGCTCATGAAACTCAGGGAAATGCTTACTTACATTTACTAGTTTATTATAGAGGATATGATAAAGGATACAGATGGACAGGCAGATGATGAAGTACACAGGGCTAGATCCAAAAGGGTTCTGGGTACAGAAGCTTCTGTCCCATAGAGTTGGGGTGTGCCACCCTCCTGGCATAAAGATTTGCCTACCAACCTCAAACCTCTCTATACTTTAGGGATTTTTTATAGAGACATATTCTTGTTATTCTTGTACATCAAATCCCATGCCCTTCCCCTAACACTTTAAACCAATTGAACTCAAATACTGTCTGCTCTATGCAGTCCTCCATGACACCGAAAGGTATAAAGTACAATTTTGGAATTCCTGTATTTTATCTCTCAATAATTTTGACACAGGGTGATTTGCTTGATAATTTAAGTAGCACATTGAAGTCCTTCTGTGTCCCTTTGGGTTACTTATGGGCTTATCTCTTCTGTAAGATTAAAAATTACTCTAAAGGAAAGACCTGTCGATACCAACCTTTAAATCTCCAATGAGTGCTCCAGAGGAGGATTTTGTCAAATGTTAGGTGAATGAATCAATGAATCAATGGATATGCGGAATTAAGCCACATTTCTGAAATAAACATAGGGATTAATAAATGAACAGAACTAAAGTCAGAAAATCTGGGAGTGGAATATATTCCCTTGAATAAAAGAAGGAAAACGCTTTAGTAAAACCTATTTTCGTATAGTTTGAAATCAGGTACTGTGAAGCCTCTACCTTTGTTTGTTTGTTTGTTTGTTTGTTTTTGCTTAGAATTATCTTGGCTATGCAGGCTCTTTTTAGGTTCCATATGAAATTTAAGGTGTTTTTTTCCAATTCTGTAAAGAAAGTCAATGGTAGCTTGATTGGGATAGCATTGAATCTGTAGATTACTTTGGGCAGTATGACCATTTTCATGATGTTGATTCTTCCTAACCATGAGCATGGAATGTTTTTCCATTTGTGTTCTCTCTTATTTCCTTGAGCAGTGGTTTGTATTTGTCCTTGAGGAGGTCCTTCACATCCCTTGTAAGTTATATTCCTAGGTATTAATTCTCAACTTCAAACTATACTACAAGGCTACAGAAACCAAGACAGCATGATACTGGTATCAAAACAGATATATAGACCAATGTAACAGAACAGAGGCCTTAGAAATAACACCACACATCTACAACCATCTGATCTTTGACAAACCTGACAAAAACAAGCAATGAGGAAAGAATTCTCTATTTAATAAATGGTGTTGGGAAACTGGCTAGCCACATCCAGAAAGCTGAAGCTGGATCACTTCCTTATACCTTATACAAAAATTAACTCAAGATAGATTAAAGACTTAAATGTAAGACCTGAAACCATAAAAACCCTAGAAGAAAATCTAGGCAATATCATTCAGTATATAGGCATGGGCAAAGACTTCATGACTAAAACACCAAAAGCAATGGCAACAAAAGCCAAAATTGACAAATGAGGTCTAATTAAACTAAAGAGATTCTGCACAGCAAAAGAAACTATCATCAGAGTGAACAGGCAACCTACAAAATGTGAGAAAATGTTTAAGTCTACTCATCTGACAAAGGCTAATATCCAGAATCTACAAAGAATGTAAACAAATTTACAGAAAAAAAAAAACCATCGGAAGTAGGCAAAGGATATGAACGGACACTTCTCAAAAAAAGGCATTTATGCAGCCAACAAACATATGAAAAAAAGCTCATCCTCATTGGTCATTAGAGAATTGCAAATTAAAACCATATTGAGATACCATCTTATGCCAGTTAGAATGATAATCATTAAAAAGTCAGGAAACAGCAGATGCTGGAGAGGATATGGAGGAATAGGAACGCTCTTACACTGTTGGTGGGAGTGTAAATTAGTTCAACCATTGCGGAAGACAGTGTGGTGATTCCTCAAGGATCTAGAACTAGAAATATCCTTTGACTCAGTAATCCTATTACTGGGTATATATCCAAAGAATTATAATTCGTTCTAGTATAAAGACACATGCACACATATGTTTACTGCAGCACTGTTCCCAATAGCAAAGACTTGGAACCAACCCAAATGCCCATCAATGATACAACTGGATAAAGAAAATGTGGCACATATACACCATGGAACACTATGCAGCCATAAAAAGGATGAGTTCATGTCCTTTGCAGGGACATGGATAAAGCTGGAAACCATCATTCTCAGCAAACTCACATAGGAACAGAAAATCAAAGACCGCATGATCTCACTCATAAGTGGGAGTTGAACAATGAGAACACGTGGACACAGGGAGGGAAACATCACACACTAGGGACTGTCAGGGAGTGGGGGGTTAGGGAAGGGATAGCATTAGGAGAAATACCTAATGTAGATGATGGGGTGATGGATGCAGCCAACCACCATGGCATGTATATACCTATGTAAAAACCTGCATACTCTGTACATGTACAACAGAACTTAAAGTACAGAAAAAACATATATAAATAATAATTCACTTTAAAAACCTCTTTTCAAGAGCTCAGACATTTTTCAGTCTTGTTATGAGAATGGAGCTCCCTGGAACCTCTTACTGTATAAACATTTGACATATATATCGCTTTCCCCTAGAACATGAGTGAAAGCAGCCTTACAAAAATGATAGAGACATAGATTCAAAAAAAGATACAACACATGCTTGACTAATGAGAAATCACAGACCTACTAGCCTACTTTAAGTAGTCAGGTAACTCTATAGGTTTTGAAATTTGCTTTGAACAAAAAATAGAAACATCAAAGTTGGGCATTAACGGTCTACATTTCTAAGACTTTCCAAGTACCTTTTAATTATAACACAACACTGTCTACTACAGACATCATCTTCTCTTGGCACATATTTTTAATATTTTAAGTGTGTGATTATTGTTCTCACAGCCTATAATTATGTTAACCAATAAATATTAACACATCTAATTCAGTTCCACCAGAGGGAAGATAATTCAAAAGGATAAGATGTATCTCCCAATTAACTCTTGCTTTCTTAAATCACAGTAATAGAAAAAAATTAGAATGGATCATCTTTTAATTTCTGAATGAAACAGGCACATGGAAAGTATATTTTACCATAATTTTGAACTTGTTCTACTTAATGGCTATCATAATTAAATTTTGTAACCTTCTGGATGTTTTTTCTTTTTATGGGAAAGCCACACTCAAGGGACAGTGTCACTCAGATAACTGATGCCAGTTTTCATCGATGGTAAAAACATTACAAAAATTAAAACAAAACCCGACACCCTCAATCTAGTGTTTAGAACTTAAAATCAAGCACAGGCCAAAATTCAAAGTCCAGTTGTGCTCAGTAGTGCTCAAGCATATGGCCAAGGAGAAATCTTTAATCTTCTTCGTGAGTCTTAGTTTCCTCATCCCTGAAGTAAGCACATCACGTACATCTCAGAATTGAGATATCTATATCTCACTCAAGTGAGAATATATGTGAAAGTGCTTCAAAATCAGTGCTGTCAAATACCAGTGATTATGAATTTGTGTGCTCAGAAACACTGCTCAAACAACATGTAGTTGCTGAATAAACCTATTAAAATGCAATGGTTTTTGAGAGGCATGTGTAGACACAGCCTTAAAGAATGAAGGTTATATTAAACAAAAAACCTCAAAGCATGATCGTCTCAGAATCTACCAGGTTATAAGAATTTAGGAGAGAAAAAAATATTTAAATGAAACCTCTAGGTTTCTTGTTTTTGTTTTTGTTTTTAAAGGGGAGGGGGCAGGCATGGTGGCTTACTTCTGTAATCCCAGCACTCAGGGAGGCCGAGGCGGGTGGATCAAGAGGTCAGGAGATGAAGACGATCCTAGCTAACACAGTGAAATCCCGTCTCTACTAAAAGTACAAAAAAATTAGCTGGGTGGGGTGGCGTCTGTCTATAGTCCCAGCTACTCAGGAGACTGAGGCAGGAGAATCACTTGCACTTACGAGGTGGAGGCTGCAGTGAGCCAAGATCGCACCACTGCACTCCAGCCTGGGCAACAGAGAGAGAAGCATTTGGGCATAATGCCACTGAGTCCAGTGGCAAAGTCAGTGGCTTTTCTGTCTTCAGATATGAGATTTAGGGCATTTGCTTGGCTGGAATGAAAAAACTGCTGAACATCAAACAATGGTCAGAAAGTATGAAATGTGGCTTGCTGGAGAACATTTTCCTGACCTGGGCTTACTCTCCTGCATCTTTCTACAGTTGGTCTTATTTCCTATCTTCCTTTTTCGGAATGAATTTTAAATTTCCCCTGATTGAGAACCTTCAAATAACCCCATTATCTACAAAAGACACACTAAAATCATAATCTGGCATTTAAATGTGTCTACATGCTGTCTGTAGGAAACCTCCCAGACCTATATTCTACTATAAGCCTTCGAAGGCTTCATCTGCAGCCATCTGGTTGCTTACAGATCTCTAAATGCAGCCTTGGAGCTTCCAGCCCTGTGGCTCAGGCTATTCTCCCCCACTGTCTCCAACAATACAATTCCACTCACCCCTCCAGATGAAAATGCAAGTCTTTTGATAACAACTATCAGATTCTAACACCTTCAAAAAAATATATCACTATCTTCTTTGTGCTACTGCAGTATAGGCCATAGCCTCACATACAGCATTACAGGTTATTAGAAGATGACAATGGAGTCCTACTTCTCTTTCTTTCAACTATCTGCTTTTCTGCCTCATCAGTTCCCCCAAAAGACCACAGTGACTGCTCTAGACAAGGAGCTCAGTACGCATTTACAAGGACAAAGTACATTTTTACTACTCACAGTACAGATAGAGCCAAGAGCAGGGACAGTGGAGGAAGAGCTAAGTGGTAGTATATTTTGCCTTGAATTCCCACATTGCTGACAATTCCATTATACGTTTAGAACAGATAAAGGGAATGTATCTAAAGAAGAAAGCTGCTAGGCATGGGGGCTCATGCCTGTAATCCCAGATGTTGGGAGGCTGAGGTGGGTGGATGGCTTGACATCAGGAGTTTGAGATAAGCCTGACCAACATGGTAAAACCCCATCTCTACTAAAATACAAAAATTAGCTGTGCGTGCTGGTGGGTCCCTGTCATCCAGCTACTCAGGAGGCTTAGGCAGGAGAACTGCTTGAACCTGGGAGGCAGAGGTGGCAGGGAGCCAAGATCGTGCCACTACACTCCAGCCTGAGCAACAGAGCAAGACTCCATCTCATTAAAAAAAAAGAAGAAGAAGAACCCAGCAATCCCATTACTGGGTATACATCCAAAAGATTATAAATCATTTTATTATAAGGACACATGTACACGAATGTTCACTGCAGCACTGTTTACAATAGCAAAGACTTGGAACCAACCCAAATGCCCATCGATGATAGACTGGACAGGGAAAATATGGCACATATACACCATGGAATACTATGCAGCCATAAAAAATGATGAATTCATGTCCTTTGTAGGGACATGGATGAACCTGGAAACCGTCATTCTCAGCAAACTGACACAAGAACAGAAAATCAAACACCGCATGTTCTCACTCATAGGTGGGTGTTGAACAATGAGAACACATGGACACAGGGAGGGGAGCACTACACACTTGGGTCTGCAGGGGGTAACTAGGGAAGGGACAGCGGTGGGTTGGGAGTTGGGGAGGGATAACATGGGGAGAAATGCCAGATAAAGGTGATGGGAAGGAATGCAGCAAATCACACTGCCATGTGTGTACCTATGCAACAATCTTGCATGTTCTTCACATGTACCCCAAAACCTAAAACGCAATAAATATATATTTTTTTAAAAAAAGGAAGAAGAAGAAAGCACTGCCAACTTATGAGGAGTTCAGCAAAGAAATAAGACTGGTTTTTAATTCAAGAAAGGAACCATTTTAAATACAGAAGCTGCCATTCAAGAATTGGAGTGAGGCTTAGAGGCTGTATGCACTCTCACTTAGTCAAGCAAATGTCACGCAGAGTCAAACAGTGACAAGGTGCTTGTCCAACATGTGCAATTAGAGTTCTGATGGCTGCCTTCTGAGGACTTGGAAGCCCTGAAACAGATTTGCCACAACCCTTTCAAGACTTTCGAGAGGCAGGGAATGATCACTAGCAATGGAAGATCAGCTTCTGGAATGCAGATGTTAGGTGAAGATGCAGAAAAATAGCCAAGTTCCAAAATAGTCCAAAGAAAAGAATAGAAAGAAAAAAAAACTAACAAGGCACCATTTGCACTTATAAAACATAGATTAATAGCTACCATCAAATTTTGGTGAATTTCAGGAGAAATTGATATATTCAAACTGACTGGTGGTACCAGCATAAACTGTTCACAACCTTTGGAAAGAAAAGTAAATAAAGTGGTCACACTCTTCAGTGTAGCAACCGCAGTCCTAGAAATGTGAGGCCAGGAAAAAGCTCCAAAGAAAATATACACAAATATGTCCCTTGCAATATTATTTATAACAATGACAAAAATAATGAAAACCACCTAATATCCAACAAAAGTAATTTCTTTGCAAAAGACATAGCCCTTCACCTTAACCTTGCCTAGCCAAGCTGAGTCACATTTGTGAAAACTATAACATGTAACAAAATACCCATATAGACAAAGCTGTAAAAAGATCAAGACAATGGAAGAAGAGATTTACTTTTTTATATAATATTTTTGTGTAATATTGCATTATTTTTAAAGGAAATATTCAAAGACTCAATTTAAGAACTACCTGCCAGTTGACTAACATACATTGATATTAAATAAAAAGACCGCTTAAGCCATTGAATCCAAGAAGATCAAGAAAGAATAAAAGGGCTGGGCATGGTGGCTCACTCCTATAATCCCAGCACTTTGGGAAGCCCAGGCAGGCGGATCATGAGGTCAGGAGTTCAAGACCAGCCTGGCCAACATGGTGAAACTCCGTCTCCACTAAAAATAAAAAAATAATCCAGTTGTGGTGGCGAGTGCCTGTAGTCCCAGCTACTCAGGAGGCTGAGGCAGGAGAATCTCTTGAATCCAGCAGGTGGAGGTTGCAGTGAGCTGAGATTGCACCACCGCACTCCAGACTGGGCAACAGAGCACGACTGTTTCAAAAAAAGAAAAAAGAAAGAAAAACTAAAAGAGCTCTCAGATACAGCACGTTCTTTCTGATAAGAGTAGAATACCCAGGACTGGCTGTGTGGAGACGGTCGTGCGCAGCACTAACCTGTGGAGGCCGAGGCTTGTAGGGTGAGCTGCACTCGAGGTCAGCCAAGATGCTGGTCAAAGAGTCAATCTCAGCGTCCAGGCTGGAGCGCCTCTCCTCAAGTGTCTTGCCTCCGGGATTTCCCTGCTGGAAGCAACACATACATGTTAATAAACGAAATTTCCATTGATATCATCGTAAGTTCAACTGTCTCAAGCTAGAGTGCGGCTTTGTCCAAGTTTTTCTGTACCTCTTTTTTTTTAAATTAAGCTTTCTTAAAATCTCAGTGAGGTAGGCTGAGATAGAATTATCACTTTATGACAAATATGGAAACAGAAAAATAAAAGATGATTTTTCTCAGATTGCATACTTATTTAGAAGATTTTTTTTTGAGTATACAAGTAAAGGAGAATAAATGTCTCCATTCCTGCACTTAAAGAGCAGAACCAGCTTAAGAGAGCTCACGAGCTCTTGCTGTTTAGAAATCACTGCCTAGAATAACAACATTTCTTGGAGCAGCAAGGAGCAAGGAAAGGAGACTGACATTCCAGAAAGAGAAATTAGCACTTGAAGATATCGGAGCATGGAAGTGCTTAGAAGTCTGAGGTCCAGAGGGTGTTAGGTACGTATGTGTGCAAAGATGACAAGACCCAAGTGATGCATGTAAAACGTGAACTGGAAAGAGACCTCTTAGGGTTCTGCTGAGGGGCAGAGGAAGCATGTGGCAGTGAGCACAGATGATGAAGTCAGGATCTCTGGATTTCATATGTCAGAGTCCCGTATTATCTGCAGTGAGAATCAGTAAGAGGAGAGCAGAGGATAATAACATCGCCACAGGGTGTTTTCAGGAATTATGACCAGGTTTGGGAGAAACAAGCAAAGCATCTATCTAGAGTTAAAAGCCAGGACGTATAAAGTAAGATGACTCTAGTATTTGGAGGCAGGGTGAAGTAAAAAAATAATCTTTTAAAGTGACAATAATGATCATGTATGTGCATGGAGTAAGCTCTTAAAACTTCATCAAGCACTCTAGCCCACACGACAGAGACTAATAATAATAATAATAATAAATATATATATATTTCACATTATCACATTGTCTAAAGCAGCCACCTTACAACTTTTTCCTTCTAAATGTATTATTATGACCCCTCTACATCACATCATCTTATCCCCTTACCCTTTTAAATCTATTTTTTATAATATCTACCACCATGCGTATTTTTCTGTTTATTTTCAGTCTCTCCCATAGAACATAAAAGCTTTGTGAGCTTTGTCTGTTTTATTCCTATTTCCTCAGAATCTCGTTCAAAGCCTAGTCCATATAAGTGTACAGTAAGTATTTTTGAATAAATAAATCAATGAATAATGACAGACTGTGCCACAGCTTCAGCCAGTAACCTTCCTCATATCAATATATTTGGGTAAACGCAGTTAGAGGTACAACAGTAGGCAGTGGATACTCTAGGATTTGATATAAAAAGGGAACCAAAGAGGTTCAGTGTGCATCTGTGTGTGCACACACACCTGGGTGTATACATGCTCACACTGGTGTATACATGCTCACACACTCACACTGGTAAGTATGCATATATCATCAAGCTGGATGGCCCAGATTTGAAGTCTGGCCTTGTGAAATTGAGAGATTTTCTTCCACTCTCTTGTCATAACCAAAAATAGAAAAAGAGTAACATGTAACGTTGGTTGAAATTCAGACTTTTCTGATTCTGAATTTCCAGTGTGATTAAACTGTTAAATGTCAGCAGGTCTGTATACTGGAAACAGATGTTTTCAAGGTGCTAATCCCTCTATCAGAAGAGATCTCATTTTTATCTCAAAGGGCAGTAATAACTATGAAACATCGTGGTATAATTAAGAAAAACTTCATTTAACATTTAAACTTCATGTGAACATTCTGAGTAATGGCTCCTGGTACAAGGAAAGGCCCGACATTGTTGTTATGGAAGGCAACTAAAAACTGCGTTAAGTTGCTTCTCTTGTGTGCAGATATAAAATATTATGGTAGACATTAATTTGGTAAGTGTATTTCCACATACTCATAGATAGTCCAATATATTGAAAGGGTGGTAGATTGGTGCCTGCTTAAGTCTTTCCCTAGGCCATAATTTTCTCATCTATAAAATGAAGAGAATATCACATGTTCTGCCTAAGCCAGGGTGATGTTACAAGATTCAGATAAGAAAATGGATGAGAAAATACTCTGTAAGTTGTAAAGTGCTATAATTATGATGATTTTCCTAAATAGCATTAATTATAGCAACCAGTAACTATAGATTAATATGAATAATATAGCTATTGTTAATTATTATTCTTCTTGAGGGAAGCATCATTCATTAAGTGTTCCCTTGGGGTATTAGCAGAGACAGGATTTAATCAGGTCATCAACATCTGTACTTTACTGAATCAGAAAGTACATCAACTGCCTGTGCCTGAAGTCACTGCAATATCTAACCACTGAGACTCAACAAGTCACAGAATTACCCTGAACTATACAATGAAACAAGTATTTATGATATGCAACCAGTCTGTGCTTGTAAGACATCAGTTAGTTTCCAGGGTCCTTATTTTCCCTACCCTCTAAGTTCACACTGCTCCCTATTTTCAGTTTCTCATATTAGGTTGATGTAATTTATTACAATTTCCAGCCTAACACTGTATAATTTTGCATGAAAACTGGATAACAGGGCAGCATGGTGGGGGAAGACTGTGCAAATATTACAGTAGCTTTACTCCTACATTTCAATCCCATTATGAATCAGAATAGAGACTCTCAAGTCTCGATTTTATAACCCACTTCAAATAACTGATGTCCTGCCCAAGTCCCGCCATGAATCTCTAGATACTCATTTATCTTTAGATTTAGGGGCTCTTGCTACGCCCAATCCCTTATACTAGATACCAAGACCCAAAGTCCTATAACCAAGCAACAGAATCCTATAGACTTACCAACATGTCTTCTTCCTAATTCCCTATCCCGGTAGCTGTGCCAGTTACCTAATTGACAGATGTCCTTCCCAATGCCAGCAACAAGGAAGATTCTCCTGATGCATGCTTTTTCTAGTTACCACCACAAACTTTTATAAAGTAGTTATTGTAATTATAACAATCCCCACACTCTCCAACCATAACTAGAGAGATTTCAAAGATTACATTGTCTTAGTCTGTATTCTGCCAAGAAAAACAATGCCTGTGACAAAAGCTTGTATGTAGGCCATTTATTTTGGAAATCAATTCCGAGAAACAGTACTGAGGGATTAGAAAGAGTTAAACAGAGAAGAAAGGAAATATGATTTGGCTGTGTCTCCACCCAAATTTCACCTTGAATTGTAGCTCCCATAATCCCCACGTGTTGTGGGCAGGACCGTGTAGGAGATAATTGAATCATCGGGCAGTTTCCCTCATACTGTTCTCATGGTCCTGAATAAGCCTCATGAGATCAGATGGTTTTATAAAGGGAAACCCCTTTTACTTGATTCTCACTCTCTCTTGCCTGCTGTCATGTAAGATGTGCCTTTTGCCCTCTGCCATGATTGCGAGGCCTCCCCAGCCACATGGAAGTGTGACTCCGTTAAATCTTCTTTTCTTTATAACTTATCCAGTCTCAGGTATGTCTTTATCAGCCCAGTGAGAACAGCCTAATGCTGAAGGAAAGCCAATTCAAACATGTTATGTTGAGCTGGCCAGCAACATGGGCAAGTAGGGCTCCGTACTCCTGGAGCATGCTGAGGAGTCCTGTAAAATGTGCCTCAAGTTCTTCCATCTGAGGGGTTGGAGAGTGGACATGTATGCTCAACCTCCATTTCTCCATTGGGTTAGGACTGCCTACTAGTTAGGACTGCCTACTACAAATACTCCCTCATATTTGTCCCAAGAAGTTAAATGGACGCAGAGAAGGCCCAGCACAGAAAGTGAGTGAAAGGTGTTGCAATTGAGGCCAAGGTTTACCAGGTCACACCTGTGCAGAGCTGATCGCTGTAGCAGCAGCCAGTACACACAGGTGGGAGGGAAAGAATCGAGAGGGGCACCAAAGGTGTCTAGTGACAGCATCCCTTTACCAAGGACCACAAAATTCCTATGAATAAACCATTGGAACATGTTATTTCTTATATTTATTTTTATCCATTCTCTAAATACGTATGTGGTAAAAGCTCACCAAACTACAGTTGGGACTTATTATGACTTGAAAAATCATAGTGAGTCCCAACAGGAGAATTATAGGACAATGACGCCCTCACTGTAAGTACATAAAGACAGTCCACAAAACAAGAGCCAGAACCAAAACGTATAGCGTGTGAATGAAATAAACTTAGGGCATTATCAGGAGTCTCTCTGACTTTAAATGGGTCATGTTTTAGCCCAACTATCACTAAACCACTAACCACAGATGACAGATGAGGAGTATCAGCAAACAGTTATGAAAAAGCACTGATTTATATTTATTAACTTTTTCATTCTTTATATCCAAAGAAATTTAAACTTACAGAGAAGGGATTCCTAAGAATTCCTAAGAAATTCCTAAGGGTTTCTAATTTTTTCAAAGCCACTATCACAATGGAGAACTTTAACATAGAAACAGTATTATCTAATATCAGCCATTCTCATATTTCACCAGTGGTTCCAGTAGTGTCCTTATATCTACTGTAAATTTCCATCCCAAAGCCAAAGATCACATAGTAAACTAATATGTCTTTTTATTCTCTTTTAATTTAGAACAGGCTCCCAGCTGATTGTTGATTTTTATAAAGCTAACTTTTAAAATAATTCTGGCCAAGTATCATAAAATGTCCACCAGTCTGATTTTTCTTGATCATTGGGTTCAGATTAAACAAGTCTGGCGGGAATATCACATGCATGAGGCCACGTCCTTCCTGCTACATCAGGAAGCTCATGGTGTCAGTTTGGCCCATATTTGGGTGATGCTGAGTTTGATGACTCAATTAAGGTAGTGTCTACCAGATTTCACCACTGTACTGTAAGCACAGCTGGATCACTTTTAAATTTAAAAATAATCTGTGAGGTGATACTTCGGTGCACTGTGAGTATTCTACTCCTTAAAAACCTTTCACCCACCCAGTGGTTTTAGCATCCACAGATGATCTCTGCCTGAACTAATTATGGCCTTAATGATTGTGAAATGGTGAGATCACTATTAATGAATGAAAATAAACAGATCTTGCCTAATATATTAACAATTTATTTGTTCAGTATTCATTTCAGTCTCAAGGTAGGAAAGCAGCACTAACGGAAAAGTCTTGTGCTATGAAAAAAGAAAATTAAGGAGCTTAATGATCAAATAAAAACTGTTACATAGGAAAATCTTATCCAGACTATTAAGGGAAACAAAAGACCAAGGGGAATGGTCTATTAAGAACCAGTCTCCACCGTAGGATGTTTATATACTGGAATTAGATCCAATGCCCAGCGTCACACTCAAAACATTCATGACCCTAAACTAATCTTCAACAACCTTCAGAACCTTTGAGATTCTGAAACAGACAAACAATCATACTAATACATCACAGAATATCAATTTGAAAAGCCAGAATTTGTATGTGACTGCCCAATGGCAGACCTAAGAAAGTAACCAAATAATCCTTAGAGAAATTTATCTTAATGTACTAAATCAATGTGTTTTCAATTGTGCTTCACAGAGCTAAAGGAAAGTCTTACCACTGATCCCATGTGGAAAACAAAGGGGTTCCCAGACCCACCCAAGCTTCAGCTTCCTTTTGTGATTAATTAGAAAAAGAAAAGCTTTCCCTGATAACTTAGGAATATAAAACTACCTTAACTTAGTAAAACCTAAGAGGCTAATAACACAAAACATTACACTGTTTTTACATAAAACTTTTATTTTCTTTTCAATGGTAGTTTCATTTAAGTTTAATAATGCAACAGGAATCGCACTCCACTTTTTTTCTATTATGGTCAGGGAAGTTTATTACTCTCTTATGTCTAATATCAGTGGGAAAAAAAGATGGTGATAACTAAAGGAATTTTGAAAGTGTTTTCTTTTTAAATAACAAAACACACTATCTTTGTTAGTCTGTTTTGCATTGCTATAATGCAAAACCTGAAGCTGGGGAATTTATAAGGAAAAGAGGTTTATTTGGCTCACGGTTTCACAGGCTGTACAGAAAGCATGGAGCTAGCATCTGCTTCTGGTGAGGACCTCAGGAAGCATTTACTCATGGAGGAAGGTAATGGAAGGCAGCATGTCATAAAGTGAGAGAAGGTGGAAGAGGGAGTGAGGAGGGACGCCATGCTCTTTTAAACAATCAGCTCTCCTGTGAACTAACATGGTACTGTATGACCAGTACCATGGGGAGGGCACTGATACGGTTTGGCTCTATGTCCCTACCCAAACCTCATCTTGAAATGTACTTCCATAATTCCCTGTGTTGTGGGAGAGACCCAGTGGGAGATAATTTGAATCTGGGGAAGTTTCCCCCATACTGTTCTCCTGGTAGTGAATAAGTTTCACAAGATCTGATGATTTTATCAGGGTATTCTGCTTTTACATTGTCCTCATTTTCTCTTACTGCTACCATGTAAGAAGTGCCTTTCACCTCCTACCGTGATTCTGAGGACTCCCCAGGAATGTGGAAATGTAAATCCAATTAAACCCCTTTTCTTTCTAGTGTCACATATGTCTTATCAGTAGTGTGAAAACAGACTCATACAGGCACCAAGCCATTCATGAAGGACCTAAACACCTCCCACTAGGCCACACCTCCAACACGGGGGATTAAATTTCAACATAAGATCTGGAGGGGAGAAATATCCAAACTGTTTCCATCTAGTTTCTCTTGAAAGTGTAACCGTTTTGTTGTAAGTTAGATCAAGATCAATTTTTTATCTATCATCTGTCTTTGATGAAATTGGAAACACAATCAATATTTATTTGTTTGTAATCACTGTAATTAAGTTATTTCCTCAAAGCATCCCTAATACAAAAGAATACTGGTGAAGACTTTGGAGTCAGGCTGGAATTGCTGGATCTCCCACTTGCTGGCTTTGTGACCTTCAACAATTCACCTGAGCTCTCTGGGTTCCTTAGGAAGTTGTAAAAATTAAATGGGTTCATATGTGTCAAGTGATATTCACATAATAAGTATTCAATAAATGCTAGTTATTTGATCACAGTCTCAAAATAAATGCTTTCGTTAATAGTCAATTGAGTATATGACTTTTAAAAGTATTTTGATCAAAAGTAAAAATAAGTTACTAAGAGGTTTCAGTAGAAGGGGCTTCTATGCATCTGGACATGTGTAATGGTGCCAGGAATTAACTATACAGAACACAATCCTAGATCAGTGTTTTCAAACATTAGACTATATAGAGCCACCTGGAGGACTTATTAAACCTTAGATTTCCAGGCTGCACCTGCCGCAGTTTCTTATTCTGTATATCTTGGCTGAGGCCCAAGAACCTACCTTTCTAGTAAGTTCATAGGTGATAGTGATGGCACAGGTCTGAGGATGTTCTCAAGGTCCTCAATGACACTGGTGGTCTGAGTCATTCTCAAAGTGAGGTGTTCCCACTTTGAGAACAACTTTTCTAAGTGGATTTCTAACACAAAGAACACTTAAGTGTGTGGGGCAGGGGGAATAGGGGTGGGTACAGAGTGAATTTATACTTTTTTCCCTTAAAAACAACCTATATTATGTTGTATGGTTAATGATCCATGAAAATACCAATAGACAGTTCAAATAATGGCTAAGAGGTACTGGGATTAAAATAAAAATGAAGACGGTAAGATTTCTATTAATATAATCTCCCATGCTATATAATAATATGAGCAGCCTCACCAAACTGATCCCGATAATGTTTAGTGGAGACAGGCAGCATTCAGTACTGAGAAATGCAGCAAATATGATCTATTTTATCTAACAGAAATGTCATTTTATGGAATGAGATACAAACTGTTGTAAGTTAGGGAAGAAATGAATTTGTTCCTGTTGGGATGTGTATCCTCTTTCCCACTCATTCAGTTCAACTACTTACCTTTTCCAAAACCTTTCTTATCTACCTCCCCAAATGTACCCTCTCCAGGGGAGGAGGACTTACAAATAACCCACTAATTTGATAATTAGCCTAATTTTCCATGATAACAATGTTCATAGGATAACACTCATGATGGATTTGCATGGATGGCTATTCTCCATGCTGCTCTAGAAAATAGTTTATGCTAAGTACTATGCAGTATAAAAAAGCCATGATACTCAATCTTGAGGAGATTATACATATTCCACTGAAAAACATCACTTCAACCTCTGCCTAGAGATATCAAATACACTATGTTCTTTGATACTCTTTGTAAAACTATGTGGAAGAGACAGAAATTTAAAAACAAAAACAATCCTCTTCTCTAAAAAGCTTCTTATCTAATGGTTAACAGAAATACAACTCAACTTTTCTAATGTACAAAACTAGACCTAAACTCAAGTCTTATTAATATCTGAGAAGGACATCTTGTCCACACGTTAAGGGCAGCGGGAAAAGTTGTCTCAAAAGCTGTCTTGGGAGCAAACTCTAGAGGATTCATAACAGGAAATACATTTTCATAATCTGAAGTGGAATACTGGCTTGACAACTGACAGCATAGCACCGAAAAAACAAGAAATAAGGTATACAACAGAAGACAAGAGTTTTTCATGATGCTAGTATACTTGAAGCACAGAAATGTTATATTAGGCCATTTTTGCATCAGTATAAAACAATACCTGAGGCTGGGTAATTTATAAAGAAGAGAGGATTAATTGGCCCACGATTATGCAGGCTGTATGAGAAGCCTGGTGTCAATATCTGGTCAGTTTCTGATGAGCGCCACGGGAAGCTCATAATCATGATGGAAGGTGAAAGGGAGCTACTAGATCATATGGCGAGAGGAGGAACAAGGCCTAGGGAGAGGTACGAAATTCTCTAAACAACCAGATCTCGCGTGAACCCAGAGGAAGAACTCACTCATCACCAGGGTATGCCACTAACCCATCATAAGAAATTCATCTTCATGATCGAATATTTTCCATTAGGCCCCACTTTCAACACTGGAGATCGCATTTTGACATGATTTGGAGGGAAAAAAAAAACGTCCAAACCACATCAAATATCAAGATAGATAGAACATAAATGCTAGGCTTGATAAATGCTAGAATTTTTTTTTCCTCACAATTCGTATTATTTAATCCTTTTCAGCCCTAACACACTCACCCAGCATTAGCATTAGCAATGTTTGATCAACACAAATCTCCTTTAAAGGAAATGGTCCTGTCCCCATCCTTGGGTGCCAACAGAGCCATGTTTTGAAACATGTGACTCCATTTCAGAACACTGAGGCCCACAGAACCAAGGGTCCATAAATAGGCTGGTGAATCTAACTTTTAGACAGAGACAAGGCAGTTAGATAGGCAAATAAATCTCCTTCTCTCAAGAGTTTGGACTAAAAAACATGTAACAAAATTGCCACCCGCCATGGTGTCTCATGCCTATAATTCCAGCACTGTGGGAGGCTGAGGTGGGGTGGATCACCTGTGGTCAGTGAGAACAGCCTGGCCAACATGGTGAAACCCTATCTCTACTAAAAATATAAAAATGTGCCGAGTGGTGGAGGCTGGTTCCTATAAACCCAGCTACCTGGAAGGCTGAGGCAGGAGAATCGCTTGAACCCAGGAGGTAGAGGTTGCAGTGAGCCAAGATAACACTACTACATTTGAGCCTGGGCAACAAGAGTGAAACTGCCTCTCAAAAAAATAAAAATAAAAAACCGACACAGGGATGAGCTATAACAAAAGGATGATGATGTGTATGGTTAATTATTAACAATCCAAACACACGACAGGAGAAAAACAATGAGCATGCGAACACTAGAAAAGCAGAGGAACGGAGAGCGAAGAAAGGAAAAAGAGGAAGGGGGAGAGAAAAAAAATGAGAAGAAAAGAAAGATGCAAGAGTTCAACCACAGATCTGCCCTGGCCCTGAGCTTTCTAGTATCTGATCTCATTGAGATCGATCCTTAAGATAAACGTCATTATTCAGCGGTTCTCCAAGGGGCCTCTGTTTCACACAATCAGCCCTACTTCCGCAGCCTACACAAGACCAAGTCCAGCTGATACCATTAAGCAGTCTCTTTGACTTTCTGCAACTCAACTTTTCACTTCTATAAAAATGAGGGTATGGACCTTCCAGGTCCTCTTCTATTTTTTTTAATCTCTAATACTGCATAGATTTATAATGACATTTCACAATTTGCCTGTTGCTACGTTTGCTGTCCAAAAGCAATCAGACTAAATCCATAAGAGGCCAACCCTGAGTTTAAGTCAACTCTTCTACTAGTAAGGGCAGGGTCATGGTTAAAGTGGTCTGAACTTGAGTACACACAAGTAGCCTCATTGTTCACTGCTCTATTCAAATAAGAAAGCAAAACTAAATATGCAACAAAAACTCTTCACTTTTCACAATATTTACCTACTCATTGAATGATTTCTACTGAATTCCAGTCCTTATAAAATAAAAATAATATAAATAATACATTTTAAAGTAATCTCCTACTTTAAAAGGAGATTTAAAGTATTTTAAAGATTTTAAAGTAATCTTCTATGTAAATTAAAAGTCAATTTACATAGATAATAATATGGAACAATGTATGCATTATTATATTAGCTATTTATCAATAAAACAAGAACTATAAGAATAACCACAACAAGTTGAATTATTTGACAGTAAAATAGATATTTTGCACCACCTTTTTAAGCAGCAGAGTCCCTAGTAAAAATGAAATCAGACATAGAACCCCATTCTATGAAACATATACAGAGCTGCTTCATTCCCCATCTCCTTTAGTAATATTTCCTAAAGCAATTCTAAGATATTAATTGTTTAAAAACCACTGCTACAGGTTATCTAGGCAAACTGTGCCATCCTAGAAAGTCAGCTTATCAGTTAGTCCACACATACAGTTTAGCTATAAGAAGCTGTCTTTTCTGAACTCTGTGTTTGTGCATACAAAAGAAATACATCTGTTTGAAATTTCTATATTGAAATACCTATAAAGACATAAATAGTATCATCCAGGAATCCTTCGCATAATAAAATAACATGAAATAATAAAATTAGTAGACAAGTAGCAGGGGAAAAAGGTTTACTCTTACATTAAAACTATCATATGTGGGAGGGGGTTGAAAGAGATGCACAATAATTGTGTGGATTTATGAATCAAATAGAACATTTCAGGTCATTTTACTATTGATTTTGTTGTTTAAAACCTCATGGGAGGCATTTTTCTTATTTTTCTTTTTGATAACACAGTTTTAATAAGCTCAGGCGTGCTAAATTTCAAAAGCTACTTTCTCACTTTCCCCAAAATTCAAATACTTAGAAATGTGATGTTAACTTTATACATTGGCTCATCATTCTCAAGCCTTTTTTTCCTTGCACTCTTTTTCGACCCCTTAAAATGTTATCAAAATTGGAAATCACAAAAAAGTATTCAATTCCCATGTCTCATATTCCATATCATGTAGTCAGAGGTATAAGCAAAGGACCATGCCACGGAAACATACAGAGGGGGAGAAATTCCCTCCTTCCCTTTCTTCCTTCCTTCCTTCCTTTCTTCCTTCCTTCCTTCCTTTCTTCCTCCTTCCCTCCCTCCTTCCCTCCTCTTTCTCTTCCTCTCTCTTTCTCTGTCTCTCTGTCTCTCTCTCTCTCTCTCTTTCCGGGGTCTCACTCTTGTTGCCCTGGCTAGAGTGCAATGGCACTCAATGCAGCCTCGGCTCATTGCAACCTCGGCCACCCGGGTTCAAGGGATTCTACTGCCTAAGCCTCCTGAGTAGCTGAGATTACAAGAGCATGCCAACATGCCTGGCTAATTTTGTACTTTTAGTAGAGATGGGGTTTCACCACGTTGGCCAGGCTGGTCTCAAACTCCTGACCTCAGGTGATCCACCTGCCTCAACCTCCCAAAGTGCTGCTGGGATTACAGGCATGAGCCACTGTGCCCAGCTGAGAAATGTCTTTAAACATTTGTGGTTCTGATTCTATATGTTAAATACTATTGATGAGGATGTACAGATGAAGGATGTTTGAGAAACTGCAAGAGAATCAATTATAGTTGATAAGCATAGAAAATGCAACTAAGGCTCATGAAATATTAGAACCAGAAGGAGGAATTTACATCACTATTCCAACATTTTTATTTAAATACAATACAATTCCCCCCAAAAAAGATAAGGTAGTCTGTCTAGTGAAGGGGCTGAAATAGGACTAAAACCTTAACACCTCCCACTGTGAAACATCTTTTCCAAAACTACATCTCGTACATTTCAACTGATCTTTTGAAATGTTTAAGAACATAAAAAATAGGAAATATCCTATGAGCCAGTGATATTACTAGGCAGCTACCCCGTGCACTGCACACAGCCTGGGGCATAGTCACGGCTGGGAAAGCAAGGGAAAAAAACTCACAGCTCCCTCTGCATTGTCATTATCACATGGAAGTACTCAGGTTTCGGAAAGTGCTTTCATATATAAAATCTCATCAAGCTATTCCAGCAATCCTAGAAATTAGTAGATGTTATTATTCCTGTTTTACAAAAGCAGATAGCTCAAGAATCAGAGAGAAAAAGAGAACTTTCTAGGGTTATGAGCGTAGTAAATGGAAGAACTGGAATTTGGAAATCAACATTTTGCTCCAAAGCTCTTGCACTTTGCATGACATTAGGTAGAAAATACAAAAGGGGAATGCCTTCTAGCACCAAACAGAGATTATGTGGGCCTATTAGATTACCAAAAATGAGGTCATGGCTACAACTACAATTAAAAAGTCAAGCTCTAATATTCTTCTTGGCCATTTACTTCTCCATTTAGGATAGGTTTCATTCACTTTTCCATAAATATTTGTCAAATATGCAAGACATACTGACAAGATGGTCAGGCAAGAAGAAGGAGGGAGAGAGGGAGGAGAAGAAGGAGAAGGAAATGGGGAGAGAAGAAAGGAAAGAAGGAGGGAAGGAAGGGAGGGAGGGGGGAAGGGAAGGAACAGAAGGAAGGGAGGGAAAAAGGGAGGGAGGAAGGAAAGAAGGAATGGGAAGAAAAAAGAGGAGGGAGGAGAATGGATCACTGGTTCTCTGTCGAGAGCTTACGGCTGCATTGAAGAAGCTAGTTTATTTACAAATATCCATATTAGAAGGCAGAATACATGTAGATAAGACACACAGACATTAGAGATAAAAGCAAAATAAGAGAGAGGAAAGAGAGAAAGTAGCCAAATAGAGAAATCAGAGATTGCTATATGGTCACAGAATTGAGAAGACCTTAAATGGAGAGAAAGTATTTAACATATTTACAACATGAGCATAAAGATATAGAAGGAAGACTGCAATGTGCAAGTGTACTTGGCAAACACAAGTGTTCTTTAAGGTAAAAATAGAGTCAGAGCAGACTCAAAGGGTCAGCTGTGGTCAGATAATGCAGGTGTGCAAACCTAGGCATATAAGGAGCTTGGCGCTTACCCCAGGGGCTGATATCTAAAGGATAAACACATTCCCCATGACGAAGGAGAGAGTGGGCAGGGGTAATTGTATCTTGGGACTTAGTGTTGATGTGGGAACAAACACATGGTATGAATCACACATATTTCAGGCTGTGCACAGACAATTTATATTAAAACGCTCCCAGCAGAAATTCCTATTTTTATGAAAAAGGTTGCCATTGATAAAAAGTGAGTGAGAGACCGTATCAGAAAGCTACTGATTTCACCTTAATCAGAAATGAATGTGATTCCACAGCACAACAAACATGGGTGATTGGAGCACATATGCATTTCTGCCTTAGACCCAGGGAATACAATACCACAGACTGCTAAGACAAGGCTGTTACTTTGCTAGGTGGAGGCTGAAGAAAGTCTAAAGGAGGTCTCAAGCTTCGCTATTCTTGTCTCAACTTAAAAATCCTTCTCTACCCCGGAATTCTGCTCATGTCTCATTTCAAGCTTTCTTATGAAATGTTCCTTTTTTCTTTTTCTTTCTTTCTTTTTCTTTTTTTTTTTTTTTGAGGCGGAGTCTCGCTCTGTCATCCAGGCTAGAGTGCAGTGGCTCACTCTCAGCTCACTGCAACCTCCGCCTCCTGGGTTCAAGTGATTCTCCTGCCTCTGTCTCCCGAGTAGCTGGGACTACAGGTGCATGTCATCACACCCCACTAATTTTTTGTACTTTTAGTAGAGACGGGGTTTCAACATGTTAGGATGATCTCAATCTCCTGACCTTGTGATCCGCCCACTTTGGCCTCTCAAAATGCTGAGATTACAGGTGTGAGCCATTATGCTTGACTGAAATGTTCCTTTTTTCAAAGAATATTCAGAGTCAAGTGATAATCAAATGTCTACTGTTTACTCAGTGACAGTTCAGTCCCTCATATTAATGAAATGAGACCAAAAAAATAATGAAAAGTTGAATTCATCACTTCCAACTCTCCTTTCTACCTCTCCCTTGTTCCAATGTGAATGTTCCTCCTTATGGGATAGGTCCACTTAAGCCAGGTGTACAGGCTCTATTGGCAGCTGCAAACTCAGTGCCAAAAAGAATCCCACCTGTTGCTCAAACTTAAAGTAAAATAAATATGTGCCTAACCAGGGTAAGATAGACAGGATTAAACCGGGATGTGAAGTCTGACCAAGTCATATACTCTTAGTTCCAGTGTCATCTTATGAAATAGGGGAGTAATACTGCCCACTGTTTTCTTGTGAAATAGGGGAGTAATACTGCCAACCTGGCAAGGACATTTTGGAGACCAGATGAAATAAGGTAGTAGAAATCGTGTGTCCATTAGAATGCTAAGCGTATGGTAAGTCTTCTGCACATGTTTGCTAGTGGTATGTTCTATAAAAAAGGATTATAAGATCATACGTGGTGTGTTACAGAAGAATTTGCAGCTATTAAATAAAAAGTCTTGGTCTCAGATAAAGCTAGATTTTAGTGGACAAAGACACATCCTAAAATAAGAAAATACTGGAGTTTTGAAAGGAAGCTAGCAACTTTTGAGGACAGAAGCACCCTAGATATCAATGAACATAAGATTTCTTACACCCACTCCTAGATTTACCAAATCTAAATCTTTGAATGCAGCGCCCAGTAATCTGAATTTAACAAACCCATCAGCCTAACCCAAATTCTTGTCCATGCTAAATTTGAAATCCACTGGCCTAGAATTTGGTTGCCTGTTGCTAATCCAAGTGCTAACAATAACCGGAACAATTTAATTAAAATCCCACAACTCTGAACACATTTAAGGAGAATTCTTTACTAATGTATTCTAACCCAATTCCAGGGGACAAGGAAAATACTTTTCTCTCATTCGACAGTTTCTATGTTCTCACCAACAGTGCCAACAGAGCAAATACAATCTACTTCACTTCCCTTCATCTGCAGAAATGGCAAAGACAATTTCCACCTCGAAGGAGTGCTGTGAGTTTCCATTTATTGTTGTTTATAAAGTCTTCTAGGTGTTCTGATAAATCAACTATAAGTTGGCATTATTCATAGCACCCTATTGGAGCTTAATACATATTCAATTAAAAAACAATGACGATAATACAGCAATATCCACAAATTAGCATTAATTATAGCAATGTATTATTCTCACCCTACTGCTACAGTTTTATCTAGGCAGAGCTGTTTATGTCTGGAGACTATATAGTCCTTCTCATTAACAAACAGAAATATTTGCTCATCAGTATCAACATTTCCTCTAGTAACATTCACATCACACTTGCCTCAGAGACTTGATTTTTTTCAAAGGATATTTCTATTTAGCACATACTAGGACAGGAAGGATATGTACTTCCCTTGAAGAAAGTTAGAAGACTCTTGCAGAGCATCTTGGACTCTTCTCTTTCCCATAAGCTCCCTCTTTCCAAATTGCTTTTGATTCTTGTTCCCCTTCTCCATGGTCATGGCCACCACCTTGGCTAAGGCTCTCATACACCCCAAATTTGGACCCTTGAACTTGACCCCAAGACATTCTGTCATTGCCATTTCTGATCATTTGAGTACCACTATATTATAGCAATCCATGTAAATACAGATCAAATCATTTTATTTACAAGCACAAGGTTCTTTACTGTCCCCTAATGATACTGCCTTAGATTGGGACAATCCCCCAAATGTCATCATAACTACCAAAGAGAAATTATTTACTTGAATTGAGGAAGTAGCTATTAAAGCACTCAGGGAAACTTTTACCAAGGAGAGAAACTAAAGCAAAAGGAAAAGCTTAAGCAAAAAGCTGTAATGCTATGTGTCTCTTTATCTACCTAGTTCAGGTTTCAGCCTTTTTCAGGGGGCAAGGATCTAGTAGTTGGCCAGATTCCCCACCGAATGTGAAAGAACAGCAACAATCCCTTCCCTGCCTTCCCCATCCCCTCACCCACCCTACGTTTCTCTGTGGAATCAGAGCATATCTTGCTATACAAGGTTGTGCTGACTTGGGTCTCCTGTTCTGCATGAGCCTTTGACATGCATAGTTGAGGTTGAGGAATCTGTGCCTAGCGGGTTTGAGGTTTTAACAAGAGAAAAACGGGAAACTTACGTGATTTCACTGAGTAACTATTTTCACTACAAAAAAAAAATTCACATATTTATTTTTTTCCCCCTTTTGAAATGGCACTAAGGAAACACATGCCAGACTGCCATGAACAGAGGCTGTACTTTCCAAACAGTAGCAAGGACTAAAAATAGAAAAGCTTGATTTGCTCAAGATGTATATAACTTCCTCTCCCATTTCCTTTCCCCACCACCCTGAGTCAGTACACAGAAGCAGTGCATGTTGAACCCTTTGCATGCTTACAACAGCGTCAAAAGCATCAAAAGAGTGCTTTTGATAAGTATAGTACAGACTTCATCAGTCTTTTCCCAGAGAATTCCTATTGCCTAAAGAAAGAATGAATCAATCAAGCCACAAATATCAACAAAGTAGTTATTCTATCTTCTTGCAATAAAATAAAGGTTATGGGTGATACAGAAATATGAGTTGTGATCCTGCCTTCAGGCAGTTGCTAAAAGAAATGAACAAGAAGGTAATGGAAAGACCAGAGGCCTGGGAGTCCAGAAACCTCTAATAGTGGTTAGGGCCAGCTCTCCTACTAACTGGGTCACCTTGAACAGTTCACTTAAGAAATTTAGGCTCCAGTTTCCTCATCACAAGAAAGAGCAGGTGGGTTAGAACCATGTGAAATCTGGTGCTCTATGATTTGTGATTTTAGGTAATTTCTACAGGTCTCCCACATTATTTTATGATTCTGGCTTTATAAAATAAAGTTTGGTGGCAAGATTATTGTACAGGCAATGATTACATTACTCCACAAAAGAGCACACATTAAGTGGCAGAAAAATCAAACAGCATTAATAAATTTATTTATTAATGGACTCATAGTAGCCTTTACTCTGAACCAGAAATTGTTGGACACTCTACATTCATTATCTCAATTAATTCCCAAAATAACCTTCTAAGAAACTGTTATGAATATCCTCATTTTGCATGTAAAGATGGGAACTGCAGTGGTAAGCAACCTAGCAGGGCTTCTTACGCCTAAATCCTGGGCTCATGTTATCATATCACATGACTCAAACAAAAGACTCAGGATGCAGAAAAGAGAGAGATTAAGATATCCAGTTTTCAGACACATACGAGTAAATAGCACAGTGAGGCTTTTAAAAATGAGGATATGAGGATGCGTCAGGTATCAAGAAAGACACAAGAAAAATTAGCTTGGCATATGAAGCTGACTGTGAGGACATAAGCTTCAAAAGAAGAAGGACTGTATAAAAAGCAGTGGGAAATAAGATGTGCTATAGAAGATGAAGTAAGTCATAGAGTTCTCTGAAAAATAAACCAAGAGGAGAAATTTAATGTGGCATACAATAGGAAAGCCAGAGGAAGAATACAATATTTTTAACCACTAGTTGGTTATAGATATGCAGTTGGAATGTGAAAAAGATAGAATGAAGGCAATGAGTCGGTTGTAACCTGGAAGACATGAACTACGTCGATGGGCAAGAAAATAAAGAGATTGAAATAATCCTGTAAATCTTGGTGATAGATATACAAAGAAACAAGATGTATCATCAACGAACACAGTTTAGCGGGCAAGACTAAAAAATATAATGGCATCTCTAATAGAATGTAAGCCTTTGAGCAAGATGATGAGTAGACAGGGACATATTGAAAGTGAAAAGGCAGGTGTTACCTACAAAAAGATCTCATGGATAAATGAAACAAAACTTGTCAAAGGAAAACACAGCACCAAGTCATAAGCAGTTCAAGTGATTAGATAAAGAAAGACCAAAGTTGAACCTATTAGAGTTGTGACATCTACCGAAAGAAAACAGAAGGTCAAATGGAGAACTCTGAGTGGGTATGTAAATTTAGAGACAGGAAGAAAGGAGGAGGAGCTGGTAAAGAAGGGAGAAAAGGAATAGTTGCAGGCACACAGAGGAATTCAAGGTAATTCCATTCAGTAAAAATCAAAAGGAAGTGAAAGGGATTCTGAGAATATGGCAAAGCAGGAAGCACCAGAAATCTGTCTTTCCACCTCGACATCCATTGCACCAGCACCATCTAAGAAGTTATTTTGGAAGTCAAGAGTCTAATAAAGGCATCTAATTTCTGGAGGGAAGCCTTAGATGGTAAGTTGTGGGTAATTTAGGTAAATTTTGTATCTTAGCACAATAGCAGCTACCTATACCCCACTTCTTAGATTCTTGGCAGACATCTGTGCACATGTTCTTGAAGCAGCTTGCATATAGCCTACCTGATCCAAGCTGGGCAAAAAGGACCTGTCTTCCATATATAAAGGATCTGTGCATTAATTGCTGCTTCTAATCACACACATAAAGAAAAAGGGGCAACTATCATTAGTGTTGCTCTCCTACTCCAGCTGAAGTGTCTTACATGGGACTCAAAAGGCCAGTACTTTTTTTTCTTTTTCCTTTATTTTTATTTTTTTACTTTTTCTCATTTTGGGAGACAGACATTGATGACCAGGGCATTTGAAAACAAAAGAGGGAATTAGAAAGTCACTGCACATAACTAGGGAAAGATACAGGCTCAGAAAATACTTAACATCGAAGTTTACAAAAAACCTAATACTTAGCACAGAGACAGGCAACAATAACCCCACAAAACAAAAACAACAGCAAACCTTGGGGAAGATAAAGTATCTGATTTCCAGTTACTATATTATTAGATTCAAATGTGCAATTTTCAATAACAGCAAAAAATCAAAAGACATACAAAGAAACAGGATAGCCTGGTCTGTTCAAAACAAAAATATAAACCAACAGAAACTGTCTCTGAAAAAGACCTGATGGTGGATCTACCTGACAAAGACTTTAAAACTACTGTCTTAAAAGTGCTCAAAGAACTGAAGAAAGCAAGGAGAAAATTAAGAAAACAATGCATGAATAAAATGGGAATATCAATACAGTAAAAGAAAAAAAAAGCAAAAAGCAACTGTGGAAATAAAAACTACAATAACTAAAATTAAAAATTCATTAGAAGAACGAAAAGGCAGATTGAGAAGGCAAAAGAAAGAATCAGAAAACTTGAAGAGAGGACAAAGTAAATTAGTAGGTCTAAGAATCAGAAATAATAAAGACTGAAGACAGGTGAACTTAGCCTAAGAGACCTGTGGGACACAATTAAGTATACCAAAGTATGCCTCATGGGATTCCCAGAAGGATGAGACAGAGATAAAAGGGAGGGACAATACTTGAAGAAATAATGGCCAAAAAATCCCCAAATTTGTTCGAAGACAAGAGTATAAACATCCAAAAAGCTCAGTAAAGTACAAGTAAGATGAACTCAAAGAGACAAACACTGAGGCACCTTATAATTAAACTGTCAGAAGACAAAGACAATGAGAGAACTTTGAAAGTTGCAAGAGAGGTTAACTCATCATCTACAAGGGATCTCCAATAAAACTATCCAGTTTTCCTCTCAGCAGCTTTAGATGCCAGAAAAACAGTGGGCCGATATATTCTAAGTGCTAAAAGAAAAAAAATATATCAATTAAGAATCCTATATCTGGCAAAAATTTCTTTTAAAAGTGAGAAAGAAAAACAAAACTTTGCCAGGGGTTTGAAAAAAAAAAAAAAAAGGTGAGAAAGTTCTTTATTACCATTAGACCTGTCCTGCAAGAAATGCTAAAAGGAGACCTGCAGGTTGAAGTGATATGATACTACAAAGTAACTCAAAACCGTACCAAGAAATACAGCTCTCAGTAAAGACAAGTAGGTAAACACTTATAAAAGCTAACCTCATTGCAAGCATGATGTGTAACTTTGCTTTTTGTTTTCCACGATTTAAGAAACTAATAATTTTTTAAATAACAAGTTTAAAATTTCATATTTGATCATTTGATTAGTGAGCCCTTTTGACTTTGTATATAATTTAAGAAATGAGTATATTAAATTATTAGCTTATATTGTTGTATATACAATGCATAAAGAAATATTTTTATTACAACTGAAAAAGCAACAGAATTTTGTATGTTATCTGTGTCAAGCTGGTATGACTTCAATTTAGAGTGTTATAACTTTAAGATATTAAATGTAACTCCCATTGTAACCACAAAGAAAATAGCTACAGATATACACAAAAGGAAATCAAGTAGGAATTTAAATATTTTACTACAAAAAAACCAACTGAATATAGAAAAAACAATTATGTAGGAAATTAAGGACAAAAAAGCTATAAAGCATATGAAAAGCAAATATAAATGGTTTTATAATCATAAATTTTATAATGGTTTGACTTATTTTTGACATTACGATGGTGTGAAAATGATACACGTTCATTAAACACCATACTTGAAGTATCCATTCTTTCACTTTCAGTGGAGAATTCATAAATTACGTAAGATAATTAAAGCTTTATTATAAAATAAGCTTTGCGTTAGATGATTTTGCCCACTGTCTGCTACTGCAAGTGTTCTGAGTATGTTTAAAGCAGGTTAGGTTGCTTTAAATTCATAATGCTTTAAATTCATTAATTTCATAATGCTGCTATGAACGCTGTTGTACAAATATGTGTTCCACTGCCTGCTTTTAATTATTTTGTGTTTGTATCCAAAAGTAGAATTTCTGGATCATATGATAATTCTGTTTAATGTTTTGAGGGTCTGCAAAACTATTTTCTACAGTGGCTGTATCATTTTACATTTCTATCAGCAACTTACAAGGGTTCCAATTTGTCCACATTCTCACTAACATTTGGTTATTTTCTGTTTTCCTGAAAATAGCCATGTTAACGACTGTGCAGTGGTGTCTTCTTGCGGTTTTGATTTGCATTCCCCTGATGATTAGCAGTATTGAGCATCTTTTCATGTGCTTATCCCCATTTCTATATCTTCTTTGAAGAACTGTCTATTCAAGCCCTTTGTTCTTTATTGTGTGTGTGTTTGTTTGTTTGTTTGTTTGTTTTGAGATGGAGTCTCCCTCTGCTGCCCAGACTGGAGTGCAGTGGTGCAATCTCCACTCATTGCAACCTCTGTCTCCTGGGTTCAAGCGATTCTCCTGCCTCAGCCTCCGGAGTAGCTGGGACTACAGGTGCCCACAACCATGCCTGGCTAATTTTTGTATTTTTGGTAGGGACAGGGTTTTACCATGTTGGCCAGGCTAGTCTCGAACTCCTGGTCTCAAGTGATCACCCACTTCAGCCTCCAAAGTGCTGGGATTACAGGCATGAGCCACCATGCACCCAGCCTTTGCCCTTTATTTTAATTGGGTTATCTTTTGTCGTTGAACTGTAGGAGTTTTTCAATTATTCTAGATATTAATCTGTTATGTCACATAATTTGCTAACAATTTCTCCCATTATGTGGGTTGACTTTTTACTCCATTGATAGTACCCTTTGATGTATCAGTTAGTTGAATGTTTTTTTCCTTTTTGGGGTTTTTTGAGAGGATCATAGTGATCTGCTCACCTAGGCCTCCCAAAGTGCTGGGACTACAGAAGTGAGCTACCACACACGGCCTGTTCAGTGTTTTAGTCATGAAAAGGTGTTGAATTTTATCCAATAATTTTTCTGCATCAATTGCATTGATAGTTTCATTTCCTTCTTTTATTCTTTTAATATGTAGGATTTTTTTTCTCAATGCTGAGTTTTGATTACTCTTTTTTTTTTCTTTTTTTTTTTTTTAATATACTTTAAGTTCTAGGGTACATGTGCAGCTCATGCAGGATTGTTACATAGGCATACACATGCCATGGTGGTTTACTGCCTCCATCCCCCCATTACCTACATTAGGTATTTATCCTAATGGTATCCCTTCCCAATCCCTTCACCCCTGCTATCCCTCCCCTAGCCCCCCGACACTCTCCAACAGACCCCAGTGTGTGACGTTCCCCTCCCTGTGTCCATGTGTTCTCATTATTCAACACCCACTTATGAGTGAGAACATGTGGTGTTTGGTTTTCTGTGCTTGTGTCAGCTTGCTGAGAATGATAGCTCCCAGCTTCATCCATGCCCCTGCAAAGGACATGAAATCATCCTTTTTTATGGCTGCAGAGTATTCCACGGTGTATATGTGCCACATTTTCTTCATCCACAATAGCCAAAAGGTAAAAACAACCAAAATGTCCATGGAATAATTGAGTGCATAAAGGAAATACAGTATATACACATGATGGGCTATTATTCAGCACTAAAAAGGAATGAAGTCCTGATACATGCTACAACATCGATAAATCTTTAATACCCTGTGCTAGCTAAGTGAAGTAAGCCAGACACAAAACAGCAAATATGGTGTGATTCCACTTATGTGGAATAGCATAGTCAGATTCATAGGGACGGAAGAACAGGAGTTACTGGGGTTGGGTAGAGGTAGAAACAGGGAGTTATTGTTTAATGACTATACTGTTTCCGTATGGGATTATTAAACATTGAGGCTAGTAGGCACAAGAATTTGAGTGTACTTAATGCACTGACATGTACACTTTAAACTGTTGAAATGGCAAAAGAAAAATAATAAAGTAGGTTAGATTAAACCATGATGTTTGGTATGTTAGGTATATTAAATGCTTTTATATTTACAATAGTTTCAACATAACACATGTTTATTGGGATAAAACCCCATCACAAGTTAAGGAGCATCTGTATAAAAATAAGACGTAATTCTCTGCTTATCAATAATTACTTTAAATGTAAATGAATTAAATTATCTGGTCAAAAGACAGATTGGCAGAATAAATTAAAACACATAATATTGCCTACAAGAGACTCATTTTATATCCAAAGAAACATGTAGCTTAAAAGTGAAAGGACAGAAAACATTATTTCATACAAACAGTAATTCACAAAAAGCAGAGTAGCAAAATATCACATAAAGTAGAGTTTAAGTCAAAAAAAGCCTAGAAGATAAAAAAGAGATACAGAACATTAAACTAATAAAAGGCTCAATACAGCAAGAACATATAACAATTGTAAATATATATACATCTAATAAAAGGTCATTAAAAAATATAAACAAAAAATTAGCAGAATTGAAGAAATAGTTATATAATAATAGAGATTTCGATGTCCAATTTTCAACAATGAATAGAACAACCAGACAGTAGATAAGTCAGGAAAAAGAAAACTTGAACAAGAAACAAAACTAATTATATCTGTAATTGTTGTTAGGTAGATTATTCTTTATATGTCTCTTAGACATATACATATACAGCCATACATATAAGAGAAATATACAGAACAATCTACCTAACAACAATAGAATACGTCTTCTTCTCGTGCACATGAGACATGTTCCAGGATAGAACATGAATAAGCCCATAAACTAAGTGTCAATAGATTTGAAAAAGTAGATGTCAAAAGAAGTATCTTCTCTGAGTACAATGGGATAAAGTGAGAAATCAATAGACGTAAGTAAAACTGCAAAATTCATAAAGTTGCAGTAATTAGAAAATATAATCTTAAACAATAGATCAAAGAAGAAATCACAAAGGAAATGGAAAAATACTTACAAATGAATGAACATGAAAGAAAATATACCAAACATATAGGAAACAGTGAAAACAGCGCTAATAAGGCAATCTATAGCTATACACCATTAAATTTAAAGATAAGAAATACCCCAGACTAACAACTTAAATCTACAAATTGTGAAACTTGGGAAAAAAAAAAAAAAAACTATACCCAAATTCACAGAAGGAAAGAAATAATAAAGGTAAGAGTAGAGGATGAGCATGGTAGCTCACACCTGTAATCCCAGCACTTAGGAAAGCCAAGGCAGGTGGATCACCTGAGGTCAAAAGTTCGAGACCAGCCTGACCAACATGGTGAAACCCCGTCTCTACTAATAATACGAAAAAAAAAAAAAAAAATAGCCAGGTGTGGTGGCAGACACCTGTAATCCCAGCTACTTGGGAGGCTGCGACGGAATAGCTTGGACCTTGGGAGGTGGAGGTTGCAGTGAGCCACGGTTATGCCATTGCACTCCAGCCTAGGCAACAGAGCAAAACTGTCTCAAAAGAAAAAAAAAATGGTAAGAGTAGAAATAAGTAGAATGGAGATTAGAAAAATAATGGAGAAATACTGACAAAAACTAATAGTTCTTCAAAAAGATCAACAAAATTGACAAACCTTTAGCTAGATGAAGAGAGAGGGAAGATTCAAACTACAAAAGACAGAAATAAAAGTAGGGACATTACTAAACATTCTACAGAAATAAAAAGGATTTAAGAGAGTACTATGAGTAAATGTGTGGCAACAAATTGGATAACCCAGATGACATGGAAATTTTCCAAGAAACACAGAATGCACCAAGACTAAACCACAAATAAAAAATCTGAATATGCTATAAATACTAAGAAGATTGAATCAGTATCCAAAATCTCCTAAGAAAAAAATCTGGAACCAATGGCATCACTAGTAAATTCTATAAAACATTTATAGATGAACTAACAATTATCCTCAAATCTTTCCAAAAAATTTTAAAAAAGGAAACACGCCCAACTCATTCTATGACACCAAAGTCAGACAAAGATATTACATGAAAACTATAGAACAATATCCCTAATAAATATTGATGCAAATATCCTCAATCAAATATCACAAATGAAATTTAATAGCATATTAAAAGGTTTATACACCATGACCAAGTGAGATTTATTATTATTATTATTATTTGAGACGGAGTCTTGCTCTGTCACCAGGTGCCAGGCTGGAGTGCAGTGGAGCTCACTGCAACCTCCGCTTCCCAGGTTCAAGCAATTCTCCTGCCTCAGCCTCCCAAGTAGCTGGGACTACAGGTGCACACCACCACATCCAGTTAATTTTTTATTTTAGTAAAGACGGGGGTTTCACTATACTGGCCAGGATGGTCTTGATCTCTTGACGTTGTGATCTGCCTGCCTCGGCCTCCCAAAGTGCTAGGATTATAGGTGTGAGCCACCAAGACTGGCCATTATTATCATAATGAATGGATATTCAACAAACAAACTTAATTCAAGGTTATATATTATATTAACAGAATGAAGAAAAATATATGTGATCTCAACTGACACAGAAAAGCTTTGGACAAAATTCAGTATCTTTTCATAAAATATATCAACAAACTGGGAATAGAAGGAAACTATCTGAACATAGCAAAAGCCATATATGGAAACCCACAGAGAAAATCATACTCAATGATAAAAGACTTAAAACTTTTCCTCTAAGATTAGGAATACCAGCTTTGCCATATTAATTTAGTGTAATACTTGAAGTCCTAATCAGAGTAATCAGGCAAGAACAAAAATAAAAGGCGTCAAAATTGAAAAGAAATAATTGAATCATCTCTTTTTGTAGATGAAAATCTTATATGTAGAAACTCTAAAGACTGGACACAAAAACTGTTAGAACTAATTAGTGAATTTAGCAAAGTAGAACATATAAAGTCATTACACAAAAATCACATTTGTATCAACAATAAGCAATTTAAAAAAGAAATTAAGAAAATCATTCCATATCATCAAAAATTAAAAACAAAACACTTAGAAATTAATGTGACTAAAGAGTTAAAAGCCTTCAACAATGAAGACTTAAATATATTTTTGGAAGAATTAAAGAAGACATGAATAAATGGTAGACATCTCATGTTCATAGAATGCAAGACTTAATATAACTAAGATGTCAATATTAATCAGTGTGATATCCAGACTTAATGCAGTCCTGATCACAATCCCAGTGATATTTTTTAAAGAAACAGAAAAAACCCACTCTAAAATTCATATGGAATATCAAATGACCTAAAATAGGCAGAACAATCCTGAATAAAAAGGTACAAAAGTGGAGAACGGACACTTCCTGATTTCAAAAATTAATACAGTTCTAAAGTAAACAAAACAGTGAGGTATTGGCATAATGACACATAAGAGAGAGTCCAGAAATAAACCCTCATATATATGTCCAAATAACTGTCTACGAAGGCGCCAAGATCATTTAACAGGGGAAGGACAGTGTTTTTAACAAACAGTACCAGGAAAATTTAATATCTACATACAAAAGAATAAGGTTGGACTCTTTCCTAATATAATTATAAAATTAACTCAAAATGGATGCATGGCCTAAAGGTAACACCTAAAATTGTAGATTAGAATAAAACTTCTGCAGAAGCATCATGATATTGAATTTGGCAACAAATGTCTTAATTTGACACAAAAGACACAGATAACACAAGAGACAAATTGAAATTTCATAAAAATTTAAAATCAGTATCAACAGAGTACAAAGGCAGTCTTCAGAATAGGAGAAAGTATTATCAAATCATATCTGATAAGGGATTAATATTCAGAATATATAGAGAACTTGTAAAACTCAAAAAGAGAAAAAAAATACCCAATTCAAAAATGAATAAAGAACTTGAATAGAGATTTCTCCAAAGAAGATATATATACAAACGGCTAAGACATACATGAATAGATGTTCACAATCACTAATAATTAGATAAATGCAAATCAAAACTACAGTGAAATATCACTCTGCACCTATTACCAAGAAAATAAAAGTTTCGGCAGAAATGTTGAGAAACTAGAACTTGTGTGCTGTTGTTAGAAATGTAAACGGTACACCTGCTGTGGAAAATGGTATGAATGTTCCTCAAAATAGTAAAAATAGAATTACCCTGCTATCTAGCAATTCACTTCTGGTTATATACTCAAAATAACTGAAAGCAGGGTCTGAAAGAGTTATTTGTACATCCAAACTCATAGCAGCATTATTCCCACAGTAGGTAAACTGAGAAAGGAACCCAAGTGTCTATTAACATGAATGGATAAGCAAAACATGACACACACACACACACACACACACACACACACACACACACACACACATATATATAGCATGCATATGCCATAAAATGGATAAACTTTGAGGACATCATGCTAAGTAATATAAGCCAGTTGCAAAAGGACAAGTACTATACTATTACAGTTATACTGTGTACTTGTGAAGTTAAAATCGTAAAGACAGAGAGTAGAATGGTGGTTTCAGGAGCTGTCTGAGCGTGGAATGGGGAGTTATTGGTGAAGCTGTATAGAGGTACAGTTTTGCAAGATTAAATGAGTTCTGAAGATGGACACTGATGGTAGTTACAAAACAATATGAATGTACTTTATCATATTGCTACTAAACAGTACATTAAACGGGGAAGATAGTACATTTTATATTACGTGTATTTTATCACAATTTTACAAGCTGAGGGAAAAAAACAACATAGGAGGTCCAAGTCATCAAGAGTTGTGCCTGACTGGAAGAGGCAGAAGAAGCTGTCAGAAAATGAATAGTTGTTGCAGAACCAGAGGAGGTGGTAAAGCCATATGAGAGCCATTTCCCTAGTACTGAAATGAGTTAGTCCATGTTGGGACTGTTGCTTAAATCCCCACCATAGACAGAAACACAGTGGGTGGGAAAGGAAGGAGAGAGGGTCTCATTTAATGAATCTGTAACTCTATGAAAATACTTCTTGCTATGGCCCAAAACTGGTTTCTATCCCCACAGGGCAAGAAGAGAATTACTAAAGTGACACTGTGTGACTTTCAGTGAGTTAAAAGGAAATAAAAACAATCCTCTAGGCACATATCTACTTATAAAATGGCTTGATATAAAATGATAAAAATGATGAAGCCTTCTGAATGTGCACAGTGAAATACTCTTCCTGGTCGCTGTATTTTCTGTTCAATTGTTTGATCATCTCTTCATGAAATACCTACCTCTAGCTGACCAGATTCTCTATGAGTTCTGACACTGAACCTTGAATCAGCAAATCTCTGTTCAGGGACCAGTTTCTCATTCTCTTTTCAATTTACACAATACCATCAAATGCACAATTTAAAAGTTATGCATTTATTCATTGCTCTAAATATGAGGATGATATAATTTATAACAGAAAGAATTAAAGCTCAAGGAGAATGAAAAAATTGTTAAGTACTATTTTTTAAGATAAACCTTTTACTTGTTTAGAAATGCTATGAATGTTAAAAAGCCCAGAAGAGGGCCGGGGGCGGTGGCTCACGCCTGTAAACCCAGCACTTTGGGAGGCCGAGGCGGGTGGATCACGAGGTCAAGAGATCGAGACCATCCTGGCCAACACGGTGAAACCCCGTCTCTACTAAAGTACAAAAAATTAGCCGGACGTGGTGGTGCGTGCCTGTGGTCCCAGCTACTCGGGAGGCTGAGGCAGGAGAATTGCTTGAAACC
>PVKP010015193.1:0-50994 GCA_004027715.1 Plecturocebus donacophilus
GTTGTCCATTCAGAGCTGCTGGGCAGGTACGTTTAAGTCTGCTGCAGCAGAACTCATATACCCCTTTTTTTCCCCCCAAGTGTTCTGTCTCGGGGAGTTAGGGCTTTATTTATGAGTTTCCGGTGTGCTGCTGCCTTTTGTTTTCTTTTCAGGGCTGCCCTGCCCAGCTAGGAGGCAGCTCAGTCCCTGTCTGCCTGCATATATATACTATTTATATGTAAAATATATTTATATATATCTTTTTTCTTCTTAATTCAATACTTCAGTAAAGCATATTTTTGTTACTTTATAATGGAATTCACCACTCACATTGCTTGTTGCTTGCTACTTTTGCAATACTGTCAAGGGCATAGTTAACCCTAGCTTGCCTAAGCTTCTGTTGGGGCTGATAATCCTGTCAGCTTCTAGAAGCTTCTGAAGGCCAATTGAACTCAGATCCATTGTTTTTACCAAGAACCCTTCTAAGGTAACTGAGTTGTGTGTCCCTAAATCAGAATAGGGTTGAGAGCACTGAATCAGCTAGAAAATGACTATAGTCAGCCTTGTGCTCCAGATAGTATTATCTCAGTAACACATGCATTTACCCCGTGTGCCAGAAATTTTACACATAATGTCTCATTCAGTTTAATGTGTTAAGGTAGCTCCTCATTTTATGAAAGATGTAAAAGATGAACCAGAAATGCAAAAAGTAAGTAATTTGCCAACTTCTAAAGAAATTTATAACACAGACACGTCACCGTCAGCAGCGGCAAGTGCGCATTGATTCCCCTACAGGGTTACTCGAGCCATGGTAACCAGCAAATGTTTAAGCCATGGTTGCTCTTTGCAGAAAGCCCAGATGTTTGTCAATGAATAAAACTCTTACTCGTTTTCTACTATGTCTAGATTATAATTCTAGGAACTCTACAAGAGGGAGGGCTATAAAAAAAAAAAAGATGTGACTTTGTTATTAAGAAACATAAAACCCACTTATAGAGACACAGCACAAGAGTATAAAATCTGGGTGAAGACTTTTATAGGGAATGTGTGTCTGCCGGAGGGCTTAGCACATGAAAATGATAGAGTTCAAAGTGAAAAACTTCAAGTGATTCGGTGCTAAATAAAGGTCACTTAAGCCAAATATATTCTTTTTTTTTTTTTTAGTAAACAATTAAAATGACAGTATAATGCGGGGAAATTGAAAAAAAATGTTTTAAAGAAAATTGCCTTGGCTATAATGTTGATATCCGCCTTTGTGGGCATCTCTGTAACTTTAAGTCCAATACTTGGGTATAATGAATTACACATGGCTTTTGGCTTTCCAAGTTATTATCCAGTGACAAGAGATATTAGAAAAGGAAAAGTATCTTCAACCATAAAAGTCAGATAACTCAATTCTCTTACCTTGTTGAAGAAGTAACAGACCTAGAAATATTAAATGACTTGCTCAAAGTCACATACTCAGTTTATAAAAGGTCCAGGACTTCAAACTTAATGACTGTAAGCATAAAGGATTGAAGAAATGTTTGCTCATTCATTTTTAATCTGCTGAAGTGTAGAGTGAAAGCATAGCAAGAGCTTCATGCTGGGAAACCGAAATGGCAGACAAAGCAAATGAAACAAAGACTCATTGTCTCATTATGAACTAAGATTCTGAGGAAATTGTGGATTTCCTATAAAGAGCTTAAAGAGCACTAGTTTGAGAGGGGCGAATTATGACTTTATGTATAGTTTTAAGGGACCCAGGGCTCTTTGATGCTTTAATTATATGATAATTATCATAAAGTGTAGTTATTATAAGTTAAACCCATTTTCTCCTAGCACAGAGACAGTGATATGCATGTATATTACACATTCTCTCAGTACATGCTCTCTGCCTATATAGTCATATTCATTTGGTAGCATCAAAAATGTATCTTATGGTAAATTTTGGTTTCAAGTTGAAGTACACTCGTCAGTATGGAGTGTAGTCCAGAAATGCAGACGGTTCTTTGAAGGATAGTACAATCAAACATGCCAGAGACAGTCTTATATAACAAGTAACAGAGCTGGTGTCAAAGGTTTTTTTCCAACAGAACACAATATGTACACCATTAAGCACTTTGCTGTCTCCATATCAATTTTTCCTTAGAAAAACTGCCCCAGTCTAAACTGTTACATTAATATCTACTACCATATTAGGATTAGGAGTGCTTACTATGTAGCAGGTACTAGTTCAAACACTTTGCAGGTACTACAAGTGGGATAATTATATCAACTTAATGAAGTACATTACTATTTTCATCATTCCCATTTTGTAGATGAAAAATCAAGGTAAGGCAAATTAAGAGTAAGGCAAGTAAATGAAAGAGCAAGGATCTGAATCAAGCAGCCTGATTCAAATTGTGTGTATTTGGTTACTATGACAACCTCTCAATATGACTTAATCTTTTTCAAGAGAGAAACCAAAACCCACATTCAAAAGCACTCTGGCCCTTTTACGGTTGTCATTTGGGAAGTACATACAACTTTCCTAAGAATGCTGTCATGCCTTAAATATTTTTGAAACAGACACATTAACATCAGAGCCTGCAGCTCATTCTTGACTATCTCCTGTGGTGGCAAATCTCTCTTTGAAGGAGGATTTTGTTTTGAATACAACCAAAGTCCCTTGCTGCCAAATACCATGACTAAGGTGGGTCTCTAATCTGGGTGATGCCATTTTTGGTCAAAAAGTGAAACATGCCTGGGAGGCATTGGGACAGGTTGTTCCTCTGAATTGGCTCTGAGGACAGTCCCAGGGAGGAGCTCCAGAGCTTTCGGAGCAATTGCCTGCTCTGGGTTCATGACTTGCAATCCAAAGTGATTCGACTCAGGGTAAGGGGGTGGTCAATTTAGATATTCAGGTTTGGGCATGTTTATCTTCCAAAGGTCACATCACTTGCCTCTGTAAGTTGGATTTATTTTTTTTAATGTAATATTCAAATAGTCAATAATTTATGTAGATAATGTTTTGGAAAATTAAGTTGACCTATCTAGTTGAGTGAACTGAGATGAAGTTAGCAAAACAGGAGGCATCCTTCTGTGTCTTTATTTTTTGTTCCATGCTGGGAGGGTTTCCTGCCTACCCAGCCTACCTGGTGGCATTATCTACACATGCCACTCTTCATTTTGAGTGGCTGAGCAAGAATAGATCACATGGATCAGACATTTTTGTCCCTATTGTTTCTTCTCCTATATTTGGAACACATCCCCTGCCTATTTTAACTCCTTTTAACTCAAAAGTATCATGTTATGCCTCTACTCCTTCCTTGACTGCTTGATCTGAAGTGATCCCTTCCTATGTATTCCGGAACTCACATTACTCATGCAATTCATTGGACTCACTTTCTTGTATTGTATATTAATTTTTCCTTATGTATACATTTAATTTCTCTAGCTATACTGTAAGATTAAAGGCAAGAATGTTTTTTTTTCTACCCATTTCATCTTCCTTTCTTTCCATCCTCTTTCCTTTTTCTCTTCCTTCCTTTCTATATCCTTCCTTTCTCTCCTTTTTTTTTTCTTATGGGCTCTTGTTTGGGCCCTAGGACAGTTCCCTATACAAAACAGAAGCCCAGTAATATTTACTGATTCTTATTATCTTGTTATATCAATGGAATGAATAATCTAATTGACCACTATAGATAAATCTATAATAAGATTTATCTTTCTCATTATAATTTTCTTAAAAATGTTAAGTTGTTTTCCTTCCTTTGTTTCTTCCTTTTTTTTGACATATACTACTTGAAAGATTATATTTCAAAAAAAGACAGCCTTAGTTAAACATCATTTTTTATTTGTTCAAAGTGATAAGTGGAAAATACATTGCTAAACATTGATTCTATCTTCTTTGCAAGAGATATTTTTCTTAAAAATATGCTAGTAAAGTATAATCAACACCTCTTGCTAAATAAAACCTTTGGGGTCTACAAGTTCCTTCTTCAGCAGTCTTTGTCAAAATATTGCTTAAAAGTAAGCATTTGTTTTACCAGTATTCATTTCCTATATTTTGAGGGTTCAAAATATAAACAAGTGTAATATCTAGCAAGCTAAAGACAAGTGACTTTACTTTTATTGATGCGCCGTAATCAACAAATATTCACGATTATTTACATCTTAGATTGCACCTTTTTGTTTGTGGTTATTGATAATTAAAGTCAGATCTGATAAAAAGAACTAATAGTATGGTCCTACAGTTTGTGGATGGGAAAATTTCTCAGAAAAGTGTTCAGTTCTCTAATTTTGGACTGCCAATAAATGCCTTCTTCACTTGTAAAATGATGCTCTTTCCTTTCTCCCATTCATGCTAAGAACTGAATATTACTGCTTCAACCTCGCCTGCAATTTCTAGTAGAATCCCAAGTGAGATTTCCTAGAAATGTTTACAAATGTAGAGGATCAAAAGCTTTTCCAAGTATTTAGCTTGGAGCCATTTTAATGTTTTAAATGTTTCACATGCATATGGATGTTAATAAAAAAAATACAATACTGTGATGACCTTTGGTAGATAACCTATGTCCTTTGTTTTAAGAAAAGAAAAAAGGAGACTAGAGAGCAAAGATAAAGAGGATATTCTGCATTTTTCAGCAGTCTCGTACAGTTGTATGTTACATTTGAAGGCCAAATTTAAAAGTTATGCTGAAGGTCTATATGAGAAAATTTTTAGTATAACTACTGTCTACTTGTAGGAAGTCATTGGGACACTTTAATTAGAAAACCACAGGGTTTAATATCTAACTTCTGAAAGAAATTGACCTTTTATTATAGAGCATATGCCAGAGGATCCTGTAGTTTGGTAACCAGATATCATATCTATGAGTCTTTAAGAGCAAAGGAGCCTGTCCACAGGCTTGAGCTAGCCTTGGAGAATATGTATCCCTATTGTTTCAAATGAAGGTCTCCAGCCAATTTCCATTTATTTGGAATTAGTTTATCAAACCAAAAGATATTGTACACCTCTGCTTTTCTTTTCTTTCCCCTGAAGTAACCTTTGGAATGAGGTTAGTTTTTGTTATTGCCTGTGGCATACTCTGGGAAGAGAAGAGATAAAGCCAAGCCTGTCGATTCTACTCCTGTTAATAACTTTGGTGAAAACATTGACGGTGAAGCATTCTGGAAGATTCAGAACTGAATAAACCGACTTGAGATTAATGAAAGCCAGAGCAACATTTTAATGCCGGCAATGCCAGCAGTGCATTTCTCTGTTTTTAGGCAACATACAGCAGGAACCTAATAAATTTGTAGCCCACTTTTTAAAAAATGAAGAAACTGTGCACAGAACTAATCTAATACTTATCGTGAGGTGCTTCAGGTAGAAATCAAAGATATTTGAGATTTGCCTATTTATTTAATCTTTCAGCTGAGCTCCCTCATCTGAAAATTCAAGGTTGCCAAATGATATGGTTTGGCTGTGTCCTCACCCAAATCTCATCCTGAATTGTAGTTCCCATAATCACCATGTGTCATGGTAGGGCCTTAGAGAGAAGTCATTGGATCATGGGTATAGTTCCCCCCATGGTCTTCTCATGATAGTGAGTGAGTTCTCGTGAGATCTGTTGGTTTTATAAGCAACTGGCATTTCCCCGGCTAGCATTCATTTTTTGTTCTCCTGACACCCTGTGAAGAGGTGCCTTCCATCATGATTCTAAATTTCCTGAGGCGTCCCCAGCAATGCAGAACTGTGAGTCAATTAGACCTCTCTCCTTTATAAACTACCCAGTCTTGGGGATTTTTTTCATAGCAGCGTGATAATAGACTAATACACCAAATATGACCTCTTCCTGCTTTACCAATGGTCTCTGCCTCCTCGACTTTGGGAGCTGAGAATCTTTCTGTGGGACTTCATATTAATACCTTTCTCTTCACTCAGCATTTCTTTCCTCAAAAAAAAAAAAATTCCCTTGATATATGCTTCAGATACTCATAATACATTTATCTTTAATCCTTAAGATTAAATTCTGAATACATGCAAGCAAAAAGTGGCTTTTCTTTTTCATTCTTTACTGAATTTTCTTCCTCTTTGTGGAAAATAGGAGTTCCAGGGGACTTTAATATAAAATATTGAATTTTTTTGTAGCCTATTTAAATAATGCCTCCATAGGAAAAGTGATAAAATCACAGCCCATTACATCACAGAATCCATTTATTTGCCCTATATTTTACATTGCTGCAGGGCATAAATGTTCCTTCCTTCCTTCTTTCCTTCCTTCCTGTTTCTTACTTTCATTACTACATAATGATTTGCTCCTGCACTCTATACTGACTGAACTCTGTTTTAGAGAGTGTTTTTGTATATTTAAGTGTGTGTACTTTAAATATGTTTATATTCCTTTAAAAAGCAAAAGAGTACAAAGGAACACTAATATACGTCATATTTTAATTGCTTCAAATACTGATACTGATTTATAAATTAGACAAAAGAAACATAACTTATCCTCAGCTTATTTTTAACTTTTTATTGTAGAAAAAAATATAATTATACAAAATTAGAAAATAAAGTATGAGTATCTGTCACTCAGATTTAACAATTATCATGATTTTGCTCATCTAGTTTAATGTATCTTCCACATTTTCTAATTTTGTAATATTTTACTTCAATATCTAGCTTTAGTTTTCAAAGCAAAATACTATTTAGAAATATCTATCCTAATTATAAGAGGATAGGATCTTTCCATTGATGTGTTTTTGTTCAAGGCAATACACGCCACTGCATTAATAGGCCAGTATGTCATTTTAATATGTTATATGATGTCAGTACTTACTAGGTATTTTTTTTTTTCTTCTGCTTGGGAAAAAGTTTCTCTGCTCCACTGACAGTTTCTGTATTAGTCCATTCTCGTGTTGCTATCAAGAACTACCTGACACTGGGTAATTTATGAAGGAAAGAGGTTTAATCGACTCAGGTCCACAGACAATGTAGGAAGCGCGATTAGGGAAGCTTCAGGAAACTTACAATCATGGTGGAAGGTGGAGGGGAATCTGGCCTGTTCTATATGGCTGGAGCAGGAGGAAGAGAGAGTGGAAGGAGAGGTGCTACACACTTTTAAACAGTCAGATTTTGTGAGAACTTTTATCACCAGGCAGCACTAGAGCAATGGTATTAAACCATTAGAAATCACCCCCATCACCTGATCACCTCCCACCAGGCCCCACCTCCAACACTGGAGGATTACAATTCAACACGATAGTTGGATGGGAAAGCAGAGCCAAACCATGTCAGTTTCCATAAGAAAAATAAAGACAGCTGAAAAGTGATTCTGAAGTGACTTTGAAAGTTATTTCCACAAAACTTCTGTCACAAAGAGGACTATCATCATCTTACCTTGGCTTTATTCCTTATAGGTATGTCTACAATGAAAATCATAGTTTATTCTTTCACCCTTAGCTTCTGGTGGATTCTTTCGTTCCACAGAAAATCTTGAATGTATAGGACTATTATTGTGGGGCTTGAGCCCAGCCTTTTCCTCAATTCTCATGTTTGGCTACTGTTGCACCCTACATTGCTTCAGAACAAAAGGACTTAATATGAAAGGACTTAATACCATAATGTGACACATAAAGGAATACTCAATCATGTGATTTTGATGCCTATTAGGGATCCATGAGGTTGATTCTCCCAGATCTCCCCTAGTTGTAGGGTATTAAAAAAAAAAATTAAAGTCTTACTAACTCGAAATTCTTAGAGTTTTTCCATTCATTCATCTTCTTCACTAGTGAACAGGGACAGAGAGATGGAAAAATATGAAATTGTGAGAAACCCAAAGAGTTTTGAATTTGAAATTAAGTTTTTGTACTTTTAGTTATATATAGTATACATCTCTCTGTAAAATGAAGTTAAAATATGAAATCACTTAGTAATCAACTGACCAATTTATCTATTTTGCAGTTGTCTACCTCCATTCTTGGAAAAGCCATCTTCATCTAAATACCAATATAACTAATTTTCTTTTGTTATATCATACTACGAAAATGCTTCAGCTTTTTGAAAACTACCAGTTTTAGGAACAATTTAAATAAAAACAGAAACTGTGTATAGTGTCTTTAAACCCCTGGTTAGAAACTCTTCACACTTAAGAAAAACCACTCTAATTTCTAATTAGGGTTTTCCCAACCTTTAAAAAACTACATTTTTTGATGATTATAAAAATGATACAGTGTGGAGTTTTTTTTTATAGAAAACATGAAAAATTCATAAAAGTACAAAGAATAAAACAAAAATAGCCAGTTAGGTTACTTTTGTATATAGGTATCATTGTGCCTGTGTGTGTATACAACTTTGCAGCACAACATGGCTTAATACTTAAGAGTATAGAAGGCATATGATCATGAGGTTGGGTTCTCATCTTGGTCCATTTACGGTTGCAATAACAGAATATGTGAGACTGGGTAGTTTATAAATAAAAGTTTATTTGGCTTGTGGTTCTGCAGGCTGTACAAGAAGCAGAGCACTCTCATTTGGTTGGCTTCTGGTGAGGGCTTTCATGCTGCATCAAAATATGGCAGAGAAGGTCTAAGGGGAAGTGGGAAAGTGTGAAGGGAAACTAAAGCCAAGGGATGAGGGATGTCTGTCCTAGATTTATAGCAACCCACTCTGGAGGGAACTAATCCATCCCCAAGAGAACTAATGCAATCCCTACAGAGTGAGAATTCATTTGCTATGGTGAGATGGCACCCAAATATTTGAGAGGGCTCTGGCTCCCTGATCCAAACACCTCCCACTAAGCCTTACCTCTCACCACAGCCACACTGGGGATTAAATTTTAACATGATATTTGGTGTGGACAAACAAATCATATCCAAACCACAATGGCGCCTGAGTGTGAAACCTTGCTCTAACTCTTGCTAACTGCCCTACCTAGACCAAGCAGTTCAACCTCCCTTTGCCTCTGTTTCTTTATCTATAAGATAGAAATGATAATATGTAGCTTTTTGGGATCTACGTGAGTTAATTTATATAAAACATATTGTAAACTTCAAAGAATGTTGATTATCAGCTGGGCACGGTGGCTCACGCCTGTAATCCTAGCACTTTGGGAGGCTGAGGCTGGCAGATCACCTGAGGTCAGGAGTTTGAGACCAGATTGGCCAACATGGTAAAACCCCATCACTACTAAAAATGAATAATGAGCCAGGCATGGTGGCACATGCCTATAATCACAGCTACTCCCAGGAGAATCTCTGAAACCTGGGAGACAGAGGTTGCAGTGAGCCAAGATTGCGTCACTGCACTCCAGCCTGGGTGACACAGTAAGACTCCATCTCAGGAAAAAAAAAAAAGAGAAAAAAAAGGAATGTTGATTATCATTATTACTATCTGAGATTCAACTTTTCTTATGTCAATAAATACAGTATACCTCTTTGCTGGCTACATTCAGAGTTATGTAACATTCAATGTAAATCTTTGTGAAAGCACAGATTCCTAGGAGTAGAAATGTCTATATCCAATAATTTGAGTTTTTTGAGGGTTATTTATTAAATAAAAATAATATCTCACAGGCATAGTTTTAGAAGTGTGGGGAATGGGGAGAGAAACAGACCCAGAGCTAGAAGAGGACATGATTTCTATGAAAAGTGGCAAGGGAGAATGTGCAGAGTACTTTGAGAGTGCAATCTAACCAGGTGGGGATTTCAGATAAAGTGGCATTGACTTTGTGATCTAAAGAATGATTAGGGGTTAACTGGCAATTTGGAAGCAGGAGGTGAAATCAATAGCTAGCAAGAAAGTCCTGAAACAAGTTTGGGAGAAACCTCAAGAGAAGCCAGAGGGTAGGAAGACAGCTTCTACAAGAAGAGGAAGAGTTGGTCCAGATCCTACAGGTCCTGTAATCTGTCTGCAGATTTTGGCTTTATCCTCCACATAGTCAGAGAAGGGTTTGAACAAAAGAAGGACATTCATTATTAGGGTGGTGGTTACAGGAAAAGCCCAGCATTCTCCACTATGCAATATATCCATGTAACAAAACTGCACAGTACCCCTTATATTTATAATTTTTTAAAAATGGCATTCATTTGTATTATCAAAAATAAAACAAAGAACACTCTGCATGTATGCATTGGAGAGATTACTATAAAGGAATGCAGCCTTCCCCTTAAGAGGCAGATGCAAGCCTAGTGGTGGGATAGATGGGAGCTGGGACTGGGTGGTGGTGATAGGCAGGCAGAGGCATGGAGATGGTGAAAAGTCTTCGATGCAGTAGCAGAACCTGCCTACGGGCCCCGTGTAGAATAGGAGTGGGGAGGAGTAACCTCTAGCTCCCTGCTTCTTCAGCATACTAAGAAGCAGAAGTGGGGAGGAAGCAGATCTGTTAAGCTGGAACTACAGATTGAATTTAAATATGTAAATTTTGAGGTGGAAAATCATAATTACGACTTCAAGAAAGAGTGTTGTGATTTACATCTGCACCGGCAGGATTTGAGGGGGCTTTCACACTATCATCACCGATTCTTAATATTATTATACTTTTTACTAACATTATTTTTAAACTTTGTCTATTTGGTACCTGAATTTTAATCTTGCTTAAAAACATGGACTCTAATTTCTAGTAATCAGAGTTTTTTCTTAACTTTATGTACATGTAGATATTTTTATCAATTATCTATTTAGTTCCTTTTACAGTGTCTTGAGTAATTATTTTTATCTAGTCATATGAGGTTTTTCTATATAACAGATTACAACCTTATACTGTTTGTATTTAATGGAAATACTTTTTTCCATATTTTTAAAAGAATTCTCTTGAAACATGGAAGTATAGAGCTTTTAAGCCAATCAAATCATTCAATTTATCTGTGTGTGTATGTGTGTGTGTGTGTGTGTGTGTGTGTGTATTGTGTTTATGTATGTGTGTCTTGTGTCTATATGTGTGTTTGTGGCTTGGCTGTGTAATCACATTAATTATTTCTGTGTTCATATATATGCTGCCATCCAGGGATCAGACAAATATATCCTTATATTTACTAATACTTTTTAAGACTTTTGTGACAGTAGACTTTCTCTGTCAACTTGACTGGGCCCTGGAGTACCTAGATATTTGGTTAAACATTTTTCTGGGTGTTTGTCAGAGTGTATTTGCATGAAAATGACCTTTGAATTGGTAGACTGAGTAAAGCAGGTTGGCTTCCCCAATGTGTATGGGTCTCATCTGATTTGCTGAGGATCTGAATAGAACACAAAACCTGAGTAAGGGAGAATTTTCTCTTTCTGCCCAACTTTCTTTGAGCTGGGACATGAATATTCTTCTGACATCAGACTTAGACAGAACCATACCATCAGGTCTTCTTCTTTTCATTTTTTGAGAGATTGCTTCTTGTGAATATCTTTCACCGATGCCATCCATCAAATATGGATGTTTGATTGGTCTAATCTTCTGGGCCTCCAGCTCGCTGACTACAGATCTTGTAACTTAGCCTCCTTAATCGTGTGATTAAGGATAGATAGGTAGGTAGGTAGAGAGATATAGATAGATCTATATAAAAAGATAGATAGAGATATACTGTAAGGTTTATTTATTATAAGATAGATATATTCCCACCCAAACAAAAACAAACAAAACCCAGAAGAACAATAGAAATTTTTAGAGTCATCCCTGATGGTTTTTTCTTTTCCTTTTACATCATATTCATCTGCAATCTCATTGTCTTGAGCTGTAGAATTTAACCTCTTTTATCACTTCTATAGCTACATAGATAAATTTAGGTCTTGAGTCTGTCCATGTGCCCAGTACATGACTGCCACATCTGTATTTGAGAAGGCCACCACACTAAGGCTATTTATAACCATGGAAATCTCACAGGGTTTACATCACTCCCTTCCCACCCGCAACTGAGCTGGTACTGATACCCACTGCTGGGGGACCAGACAGATCATGTCACAGTATACTTTGCAGACATTCACCAGCACCAGCATGGAGTATGGAAACCTCACTGCAGTGCTAGGCCCAGAGGAGCAGCAAGATTCACAGTAGTCTGGCCCCCGTGATTGGTACTCTTAGGAGTAGGGGAGTACATCACATTAAAGGAACATATCATGGGACAAAGGACACCAGACTGCAGACTTTGAGTCCCTGATCTTTCCACTGTTGAAAGTTTCTTTCAGCAGAGGCACAGCTCATCATTTACAGGAGAGAGCACAAAAACTCTCCTTCTTTCAAGGAGGTGGTTAGTTAAGCTTATAGAACCAGGATGTGTGTTTGGAACTAATCTCAATTTGCTGACAACATAGAGTGTCTAAAACTACTCAGCCTACTGCTGAAAAAAAAAATTTTCACCAGCAGAGGGCTGAAAATAATGTGGCAACACCAGAAAGCTGTCTGACTTTGCCTTGGTCTGAGAGGATGATAGGACATTTTTTGGCTGATTTTATCTTAGGGTCCTGAAGTTTAGTGTTGCTACTCACATCAAATCAATGTAAGCCCTTAAAAAGAAAATAATTCTGGTGAATCAGGCAAGATCCAAAAGTGACTTTTTAATACTATAAGCTATCATTTTAGATTTCTGTATCTCATTTTCTCAAATGCCATGTATAGTTAATGATGGTCACAGTATTTCTTGTGTGTATCCTCTATGTCACTTACTGGGCGGATTTGTACTGTACCAATGTAGACAAATAATTTGTTGTAAGAGGTTGTTGTTGCAAGTGGCAAGGTAGGCCACTGAATGGAATGGTCAAATTCCATGTTTAAATGAGTTCTGTAGAACCAAGGCTAGTTTCCACAATGTGAGAAGATAACTTTGAGTCCTTTAGTCTAGTACATAGGAAAAGAAATTAACCAGAAATTAATTTGATTATCTGCAGCTGTACACCTGGCTGCTGAGAATGACATGTCCAACTGCTCAGGGGAAGAACACTTTGAATAACTGAGAGGAAGTTAGAAATTATTATCTATACATAAAAACTAGGATGCTATATTATAATACCTATGATATGGTTTGGCTGTGTCCCCACCCAAATCTCATCTTGAATTGTAGCTCCCATAATTCCCATGTGTTGTGGGATCCAGTGGGTTGTAACTGAATCAAGGTGGTGGGTCTTTTCTGTGCTGTTCTTGTGATAATAAATAAGTCTCATGAGATCTGATAGCTTTATGAAAAGGTGTTCCCCTGCACATGCTCTCTCACTCTTTGCCTGCCACCATCTGTGTAAGATATGATTTGCTCCATCTTACCTTCCACCATAATTGTGAGGCCTCCCCAGCCATGTGGAACTGTGAGTCCATCAAACCTCTTTTTCTTCCCAGTCTTTGGCATGTCTTTATCAAACTGCTCCTTTCAAGGAAAAGGGGAAAAATATGAAGTTCGAAATGTCTATGGTTAACCACATAATCTGAGCCTTCTAGTAAATACTATTTCCTGGGAGAAGTATAGTTACTTTGGAAGGAATCTGAACTTTTAAAGTTATTGATGTACCACTTAGTATTTAAAAGACAGTGATTTACAAAAGGACTACCCAGAAAGGCCTGAGTTTTCCAGGGTTTCTCCAAAACCCCTCAGGTATTCCTGATGAGCAAGTGAAGCATTTAGAGGGTTTGGCTCACCACATATGTCTACCCTAAATGTAATTTATTAGTCATTGTTTTCTAGTTAATAGCAAAATATTTTCATGTAATTTTACTTATGGGATGTAACTGAGGAAGAGATACGCATTCAAAAACATCCAGAACTCAAAGCCCTTTCCATTTAATTTATGGTATATACCAGGGTTGGCAAACTGAATCTACAGAACAAATCTAACCCATCATTTGTTTTTGCAAATAGTTTTATTAGAACACAGCCGCATCTATTCACTTACTCATTCTTTATGGCTCCTTTCTTGCTGCAACAGCACAGTTGAGCAATTGTGACAGAGACGGTATTGACAGGATAGTTATTGACACGATTGACAAAGTTGTGAATACTTACCATTCACATTCGGCTTTTTACAAAAAGTTTGCCAACCACTGGTAAATATTATTAGAAACATTAGTAACAAACAATATCATAAATTTCTTTCTTTTTAGCAATCACGTATACCAAGGATACAAGAAATGTATTTCACTAGAACAAAATCTTCTATTTGGTCATCTTGCTCCACCTTCCTCTAGAACAAAATCTTATTGCCAAATAATTTAAGAAAGCAATCCAGTCTTCAGATTCAATGTTTATGTTTTCAGGTTTCCTTTCCAGGAATTAATTCCCACTTCAAAAAACAGACACACACATTCCAAAAGTGTTCTTTTATTTCTAGTAACATATATTGTATAAATACTCTATTTTATATGCACTTTCACAAAAGCGATATAATTTAAAAGTTTTTTCATTAGAAATAAATGTATAAAAATAAATATGTTATTATAGGCATTTATTACTAACTATAGTCCTTCTTGGAAGGAACACCCAAACCAATACTTATAAAGTACATATAATTTATAGTAACATATTTTACTATGTACATGTGGAAAAAAATCGTATTCTCACAGAAGAGCTGAACAGACATTCACTAGGATACGACTGTTGAACCAGCTGCTGGAGATGGACCTGCTATCCCACAGCAGCCTCCTCACCATGAGACAAGTGATCTCAATGTCCCCAAACCCATGGGATTCTGTTCTACACACCCCATTTTTGTTCCAGCATTTCATCCTCCTTGTGCAATCGTACTGATTTTCATGAGACACAAGTTACTTTTTCACATCCATATTCCCAAAGCAGGTTTACATGGTAGGAAAACAAAAAGTTGGAGGTACTAAGCTCGTTGTGTCTCCTCTAGTTTTTTTTACCAGCACCTAATACTTCACCGCTTTTTTTTCCATTGTAGACTTAATGAACTTTAATAAATACATGGAATTGTTTTGTCCTTAAGATGAATTATACAAATAAAGACTGAGATGGTACAAAAATGGAAAGAGGAAACCGCTTGAGTCATTTCACATTGCTGATCCCTTCTCTCATGCTGAACAATCTGAACTTATTTTAACTCTTGGGAGAAATAATGTATAAACATTCTCTGAAACCATAGCAGCCATAAACAGTGCTGGTCAAAGATCTTATTTGTACTCCTTTCTCCCCCCATTGTTAGTGAGGTAAAGTAAAACAGGTCTCAGTAAAATCTCATCTTTCTCCTACTATTCATTTCCCAACCCCCATGATACAAAGTATTTGGTAAGTACCAGGAAACAGGGGTTGTCATAGTTCTAACTTTTTTTGACAATTGCTTCTGTTTTTTGAAACTTGTAATAGATGTAACAAAAGAAATAATAATAATAATGCCCTGGGGCTTTATTATGCTATATCACTGCTCAGAGGTTAATAATCCTCACTAACTATCCTATCACATTTGCAACTGGCAGTTTACTCTGATGACTCAACTCCTTTTCTATCTCCCATTATCCCACCTTACTGAAACACCTCCCTAGTTACCGGCAAGATACACTGGATCCCTCCAGCCTTCTTGATTTCAGTGCACCAGTCCTTCCTCACTTTGCCTTGCCCTCAAAACTAGCACTACTTAACTGCATTCTGCCATTGTGCAAAAGTCTATGAAGTGTTTAGGTTTCTTTAAAGGATCACAGCTCTCATGAGATAACACCCCCCCATCATGGGACAGACACTTCAAGGTTCTTTTTTTGTAACCCTTCCCGCAGGTCTTGGAACACGATGACCACTCCCCCAGCTGCCACTGTGGGCAGGGATGGTCTGCACAAGGTCTGGTGCTGGCTGGCTTTACTTCCTTTGCACACTCTGAAGCAGGCTGTCCATTAATGTCTCGGCATTCTACCAGTCTTCTCTGCCAACCCGATTCACATGACTTAGAACATTCGCCCCACTCTTCAATGACCCATGCTGAAAAAGTGGGGATAGCATTGAAAGATTCCTTCTTCTTCTTTATGAAATAGGTGTATTTAATTTTAGGTCGAAGGGTGTTGCCCACAGTAAGAACCTGGATGGTCAAGGGCTCTTTGAGAGGGCTAAAGCTGCGAATTCTTTCCAATGCTGCAGAGGAGCCGCTATACCTCAAGACAACACCTTTGTACATAATGTCTTGCTCTAAGGTGGACAAAGTGTAGTCACCATTAAGAATATATGTGCCATCGGCAGCTTTGATGGCAAGAAAGCTGCCATTGTTCCTGGATCCCCTCTGGTTCCGCTGTTTCACTTCGATGTTGGTGGCTCCAGTTGGAATTGTGATGATATCATGATATCCAGGTCTGCAGGTGACAAAAACAGGCATAAATTTCTGATTCATTGGCTCATTAGATTATTTAGCTTAAACACACGTTAATCTTTTACAAGGTATATTTTTTTCCCAGCACTGTTGAAAGGTCCATTTAAATTATAAGGTTTGTGAGTAGGTGTTTTAAAACTTACTTTGCACTAGTAACTGATCCTGATATTTTCTTACATGTAGATCCATTTCCCCCACAAACACCACATTTATCAAACTTCTTTTTGGAGTCTATGATGCGATCACAACCAGCTTTTACACACTGTCCTTGCACACAGACAGAGGTGGAATCTGGGCTACATGGAGTACCGTCTACAACCTGAAAAAAAAACACATGTCTAGTATTACATACGAGCAAAGGAAGGTGATGGTGCTATGATAAGTGTGAACATTTTCTCTCTACTTTCGTGACCATGCTAATTAAAAACAGTACCCTCTACCATTATGTATTTCATGCATTTACCCTTCACTTTGGCATCTTTCTCTCTCTCTCTCTCTTTTTTTTTTTTAGACAGAGTCTCGCTCTGTCACCTTGGAGGCTGGAGTGCAATGACACGATCTGGGCTCACTGCAACCTCCACCTCCTGGGTTCAAGCGATTCTCCTGCCTCAGCCTCCCAAGTAACTGAGACTACAGGCACCCGCCACCAGGCTCAGGTAATATTTTTGTATTTTTAGTAGAGACGAGGTTTCACCATATTGGCCAGGCTGGTCTGGAACTCCTGACCTCATGATCTGCCCACCTCAGTCGCCCAAAGTTCTGGGATTACAGGTGTGAGCCACCAAGCCTAGCCGGCCTGTATCTTTTTCAATACTACATATAGACATCTGAAGAAATTAGAGATTTTTAAAAAATTATTTGTCTATTGACCTATCACTCCTCCAGCTAAGGTCAATGAAAGTAGAGCTCTTTGTCTTTTTGTTTACTGCTGTATCTTCAGAGCCTAGAATAATTAATATCTGGCAGGAGTAGTTGCTTCATAAATCACTTGCTGAATACTGAATCTGTAACTTGGGAATATTTTCATAGCCAACAGTACTAATGACACAAGATCATCTCAATCACATTAAATTCCATTTTCTATCTCAGATACAGATGTATCCCCTTAGCAAAACAGCAAAAAAAAAAAGATGCTTTTCCTAGTTCAATGTGTTTTCAAACACAAAAATTATCAATACTCAGACTTCCATTTCAATTATTCTGTCTGCACCTGCTACTGCGTTACCCAGTAAGAAGTGATTTCAGTGCACTTGGTAGAAATAATGTATAAACATTCTCTGAAACCATAGCAGCCATAAACAGTGCTGGTTAAAGATCCTATTTGTACTCCTTTCTCCCCCCCGTTGTTAGTGAGGTTACTGTGTGAATATATAATGTATCTACCTATGAGCTGTATGTGAAGCCTAGTCATACAGGGGAGCTCTTGATTTTCCAAAAAACTTTCCTTTGTATACAAAGGAGTAATAGTAAGCAATTGCAAGCATCTAAAGTATTAGATTTAAGCCTCATTCATAACTGAAAACAATACTAAACTCAAAGCAGGTGGTTGCCAATGCATGTAAACAAAAAGTCCAAATATGAAACTGAAGATATGTTAATATGTAAAGTGAAGAAAGCATATCAAAAATTACATGAAAAGGTAGCAAGCCTAGGCCTCGGTTTTTAGGTAAAAATAAGATAAAGACTAATTACCTTGGGCTGCAAAACGAAGAAGTAGCCAATGCCTTTGGCTTGGCAGATGAGCTTGCATCTGTCCTTTGGTGAGACGCCAGCATACTTGGGAATCCATTCCACCGTGGGCCCACTCCCAAAGGAAGCTTTTGAAAACTCATTGTGTGCCTCACATTGCTCCTCTCTAAAGGTTTTTCCTGGAAAGAGAATAATATGATAACATTATCAGTTTCCAATCTTGAGCCACCTGTTTGTGGGCACATCTTTTTTTTAATGCCATTTCTTAAAATCAGAGTCCACTGCTCCTCACCATTATTGTCTGGACAGTCTTCAATGTTACAGGATCTGTAGCGCACTCGTTTGCCTTCACAGTACTTCCCTCCGTTCTTTGGGACTGGGTTGTCACATTCCCTCATTGTGTACTGAACTCCTCCGCCACACGTTCTCGAACAGTCTCCCCAAGGCCCCCACATCCCCCAGCTTCCATGAAAAGGAGTCTAAATGGAGACAAAAATCATCAGCATTAGATTTCTCTAAAGAGAACTTTTAGGGTATCAGAGAAAACAATTGATTTTTAGAATCAATTCTAAAAATAAGCTATTGTTTTATTCCTGCTAGAGAACACAGATGGAGATGTTTAACTCGGTATCAAATCTTTTACCATCACTTTGTACTTTTCAATTCTGAATATGATTCAGTAGAAAAACTCACATCAAAATGCTTTCTGTCGGTTTTGTTCACACACTTGCCGTTGATACACCATTTCCCTTCTCCACAGGTGGTGCCATCTGCCCACGGGAAGTGTTTGGTTTGGCACACCAGCACCCCGCCAGAGGTGCCGGTACACCACAAAGTGGTGCATGTGCTGGCTGCATCAGGGCAGTGTTTGGAGTCCTCCCCAAATGTAAACTGGCACTGCCGGTTGGCATCGTATGAGGTGCCAGGGAGATCAGCCGGGAGCTCTATAGGATTCTGGGGCTTATCCATCAAACATTCCCCTGCAAAGGAAATGCCAACCAATATTAATACAGAGTTAGTGAGAGCATCCAGGGGTAGATCCCTTTTCAGAAAATATTTATCATTGACAAAATATATAGCAAAGTGATTTGAAAACTATATAGCTAGAGGGAAGAAAATGCTAAAGAGATTTAGATTACTATAAAATCTTATCCTGAATGGCGTATTTCCATATTAACAATGACAGGAAGTTATTGATCTGCTAACCATGTGAATGAATGGACTTTGGGAGCTACTCAACCAGAAGCACTATTATGTATCTGGAATTAAGATCTCAACAGTTAGGATCTTGACAGAGGGAAAGTAATTTTGAAGGGGGGGAAATAAAAAGAACAAAAAGGGAAGAGTTCATTTAACTAGACTTTATGCATGAAAGGTTGGATGCCATCTAGAGAGAATAGCTTGAACATCTCACCATGACCATTATCCAGAAATGATGTAATCATGTAGGCACTGCAAGGAGACCAAGGCTGGCTATGGTCCAAGTTGGAAAGCATTGATGCCATCATGTGGGAATCCCGGTTCACACCGTTAAGGCTGGCACATTGCTTTGCATCATCATGTGGCATGTTAAACACGTGGCCTAGGAAGCAATCCAAAACCCTCATTAAAATATGAATCTTGGCCAGACGTGGTGGCCTGCACCTGTAATTCCAGAGGTCGAGGCCAGTGGATCATTTGAGGTCAGGAGTTTGAGACCAGCCTGGCCAACATGGTGAAACTCCATCTCTGTTAAAAATATAAAAATTAGCCAGCTGTGGTGGTGCCCACATGTAATCCCAGCTACTGGGAAGGCTGCAGTAGGAGAATCACTTGAACCCAGGAGAAGGAGGTTGCAGTAAGCAGAGATCATGCCATTGCACTCCAGCCTGGGAGATAGAGTAAGACTCTATCTCAACAAAAAATAATAATAAATAAAATACAGATTATATGCAACAGGTTATTTTTTCCCAAGAGGGATGCTTCATTTGTCCCAAAAAGATATTTCTAGAGGAAGAAATATATTTAGAAGACCATATATTTTTGGAGACCATGTCTGCTTTTCACAGACATGTGTGAACAAACATGTACATTTCCAAATGTCCATAACTACTACTATCTTTCTTTTTTAATCTAATGAAAATGACCATGTTTGAAATGGTGAAAAATATTTTCTATAGTTTCTAAGATGCACTAGGACCTGAAATAGCAATATTACCTATTCTTTTTAAATTAATATACTGTTTTACCAGTTTACATTTCTGAATGGGGCTTAACTCCTACTTTGAATCAGACTTACCTAATTCATGGGCTGTGGTGAAGGCAGCTTGTAAGCCATCATCTTCTATGACAGAGCAGCTTCTGCTCGGATCACACACAGTTCCAACATCAGCCATCCCAAGTGTATCACAAGTCTGGGACCCACACAAGTCCTACAAAAAGCAAAGGCAGATCCTTATTAATAACGGGAGCATGAACCTTGGGATCTAACTTTTCTGGTCGGATGCACCTTCACATATGCTTTGGAGCATCTACATTCATTATTGTTGCGATAAGAAGACTTCCTGTGACTTTAATCAAGCTTTGTTCCTAATGCTTTTAAAATAGAACTGTGAAACTTGAGATATTAAAATTACAATAGAAATAAGGTAAACCACACTAGCCAATTAAGTGAAGTTAACTGCAAAAACATGAGTGAAATGTCTTGTGTATATATCCGTTTGGTACAATGTAGACTCCTAAGAGGACAGTGTCACAACTGGTACCATCTTCCTCTTACCTGTCTGGTGAAAAGAATTGCTGTGTCGTAGTGTTCTGCATCCCGGTCACTGGGTGAGTTGTGCTGCTTTTGCCAGTTGCAGAAGTTCCGCAGAGTGAGGGCAGCATTGGAAGTCACTTCTGGCCCTTTCTGTTCCTCGTGGATGACCAAGATCTTCACCACTACCAGGCTAACTGAATTACGAATGCTGGGATGCTTGTACAACCTGGCTGCCACCGAAAACAGGGTGAGAAGGTAATGTTTTAGACCACTGCCGTGGAATTCTGCCATCGACTGGTCTGCCACAAGCATGGTTTCCACATAGCGGTGACTGGACACAAATCGCTTCTTTCTTATGCTTCCAGTTCCTGTAAAGAAAAAAATAAAGTTTGCTTATGGTCAGGCTATCCAAGAATAGATACCTTCCTAGCATATATTAGGAAAGCCTAACCAGTCAAAGCAAACAAAGCAAAAATATACTCGGAACAACAATAACAAAAATATTTGCATCTCTTCAGTGAAAGTTATTTTAAAAGTTCTCTCCTCTCTTTTAAATAAAAAGACCACATGCTCCTCTGCCTTCCTTTAAATAAAAAGACCACGTGCTCCTCTGCATGATCAAGCTCTTTCAGTGTGCGTGTGTGTGTGGTGTGTGAGAGAGAGCAGGATTTCTTCTGTTCTCTTTAAAATCCTACAGTCTGAACAAAGCAGTTATGCACATCATCCTACCCAACTGTAGTAAAATCTTGGAGCAAGGGTGGCAGGCAGAGGCCCTGAGTCACCCTTTCACAGGCGAGGATTCAAATCCTGAATGAGATCATCAGGCTCCACGTGGAAGGCCTCGGGTAGGGCCTGGGCTGCTGCCAAGGGGCCGGGCCTGAAGGAATCTCAGACTGCCCAGCTCTGCTGTCTCATTCCAGGGGTCCCTGGGGTGCTCCGCTCTTGCCAATTCCGGGCACAAGGACCACCCACTCTGTCCAGCAGCCTTTGGCCCAACTCCCACTGCCCCAAGGAAAAAAGTTTCGGCTTCCTGGCATGATGGAGTATTTGGAAGAGAGTTTTCCATTCCCGACTGAGACCCAACCTCTAGGGAAAGTCCTGACTTTGCTCCCAGGAGCAAAGGGCGGGGGAAGAAAGGAGAATTATTTTTAAAATGACACGCGAGAGAGTTAAAGAAGGAAAAAGGCCCCGAAGTGACAAAACAGAAAGAACTGGAGAGTAAGCGCCGCACACAACAGAGAAGGCGTAGCAGGAAGGACCTGCCGTGACTTTCAACAGCGCTGGAGAGCAGAACTATGGCCGCGAGAGGGAGTGCGAACTGGGAGGTGGGGCAACGGCAAAGACCTCCCAAGCAGGTTCTGCAAAGGGGCCCACAGCCTCCAGCCGGCCCGGGTCAGCCTTACAAGGGGGGAAGGGGACAGAGGCCTGCAGAACAGAGATCCCGGCGCTGTCCTTCCTAGGGTACCTTCCTAGGTCATCATTCCTCCTCCGCCCTCTCCACATCCGCCCTCCTGTGAGCTCAGGATGCACACACAGGCAGCGGTTACAAAACTCAGGGCAACGTTACAGCCCGGACAAAAGGCACACAAAATCGTGAAAAAGAAATACCCAGGAGTGGAAAGAACTCGCGCAAGCTCCGACTCACTGAAGGTGGAAGGAGTCAGGATACACATCTCCCTTCCCGGTCTAAATACTTTGCTTTAGTTTGCAGAAAATCGTGTGTCAGTTTTTTTTTTTTTTTTTTTTTTTTCTTGGTTATTCATTATTCGGGCAAATGGAAGCATGTTTTCTAGCTGAGTTCACCAATCCAAACCTCAAACCACATTCCTCCACTCCAGGTCTCTGTTGTGTCCGCGGACTCAGGCTCCGCCTGCCAGCAGGAGTCTACCCTGAAGTCGCGTGGGACAGAGAAAGCGACGGGAGGATGAATGGACAGACACGCGAGAGCAACTTCTACCTGTGGGCTGTCCTCCGCGCTGCGCCGCCAGGTCCTGCGGCCACCACGGCGCCCCTTCCTCCTCGCCCTCCACGCCTTCTTCCCTGTCCTCGGTCTCCGCTTTCCCAGTCGGCCGGGGCTCATCGTCCACGACCCCGCACGTGCCGCCGCCGTCGCCCTGCCGATTCCGCCGCAGGAGATGGAACCGCAGTGGCGTCGGCGGCCTCTCCCCCGGGGCGGCGGCGGCTAGGCGCTCGCTGGCCGCGGGCAGCGGCTGGATGAAATAGGCCTCGCCCAGCAGGTAGAAGGCGCCGCGCACGCCCTCGCAGAGGCTGAGGGCGGCAGCCGAGCCGGGATCGCCATTCACGGTGCCGGCGTAGAAGCAGTGCGCCAGGTCGGTTTCCGGAAGCGGCGTCTCGGACCCAGGTCGGCGCCCCAGGTTCTGGAGCGTGAAGCCGGGCGCCAAAAAGCTGCGGTCGGGCCGGAGCTCCAGGTCCAGCTGCTGGCCAAAGGCACGCAGGCGGAGGCGCGTGGTCCCCTGTCCCGGGGCGCGCTCCAGCTCCGGCACCACCAGCTCCTCGTCCTCCTCGGGGCGCCGGAGTGCGTCGGACACCGCCAGCAGCGCCGCGGCGAGCAGCAGCAGCGTGGGCGCGGGCCCGAGGCACCGAGACCCCCGAGCCCGCTCCGCCGTCCCCATGTCGCTGCGCAGCTTGCGCCTTCCGAACCCCTCGGGTACAGCGCGCTGCATTGGAGCCCAGGAGACACTGCTTGCGGCGGCGCACGGAGCTGGGGAGCTTTTAGTGCGGGTCGGGAGAGGAAAGCCTCGCTGGCCTGCTCTGGCTTGCTAAAATTAACGATTTCTGTTATTCGTTGGAGGGGCGCGCAGAGCCGGCTGCAGCCGAAGCTCCCGGAGTCGCTAAGAGGCGGCGCTGCAGTTCTGCCGGCGCGCGGGAAGTTTTTCTTCCAGCGCAAAGTTGGAGTCACTGAGAGGCAGGCGCGGGCAGAGTGGCTCTGTGGGGACAAGAAGCGCTCGGGGGCGCCTCCGGGGCCGAGGCCACGCGGGGATTGGTGCCTGGCGCTCCTCTTCGGCCTGCGCCTTGGCTGTGGTGTTGCTCACTCTGAGCAGGGCTCTCCCCTCTTGGTCTTGGTCTGGTAGCGCACCCTGGCTTTGCAATAGCCCCTGGCCCGGAGCTGCTTTCCAGCGAGTGCAAGAGCCGGGCAGCCCGGCCCGTCCTTTTATAAACGCAAACCGCCCCCACCGCCCCACTCCTCCCCCTTCTTGGCCCTTTTCCATCCCAAAGACGCCGCCCCGGGCTCGGTGGTTGCCGAACCCCGCTCTGCGCTGCGGGCTCGGGCGGGGGAGGGGCAGCCTCCGCGCTGGCTCCACGCCACTGCTCGGCAATGGGGCGGAAGGGGCGCTGTGACCAACACTTTGCGCTGCTGGGGCCGCTGCGGGGAGAAGATTCTCCCTTCCACCGCTCTTCTCCCTCGCCGGCTTCCTGGATCACCCTTCCAACCCGCCGCCCCTCCGGTGCGGTAACTCAGTGACCGCGCTGGGCTAGAGTTGCCAGGAAGGAGGGTTCGGGTGGGGAAAGGAGACGCTTCTCCAACATTTCCCCATCCTGGAGCTGCCCTGAGTCCCCTTCCCTCTTCCTTCAGCTCCCGCTTCTCCAATCTAGGAGATGAGCTATGGCTACACTTTTTGGAAAGTAGCCCCCCTCCACTTCTCCACCTCCCAGCCTGCCAGGAGCTGCTCAGCCGCAGCCTGCTCGCTATTTACCCCAACTCTTCTCGGGAAAGCTTGGTGGGCCCTGCGCTTCCCCTAGAAAGCATGGCTGGGTGAGGGGCCAGGTGACACTTCTTAGGGTCTGGATTTTAAAATATGTTTGCATACGCCTTCTTCCTCCACCAGCCCCCAGGGCACACAGCAACACTTCCCCGGAGACGATTTAGTGAGGACTCGGTTCCGCGTTTCTGGAATGGGTGCTCTGGGACGCGGCTCCATTCCCTAGAGCCTAAGGAGGGAACTGGCGCTTTCTCGTCTTCATTCGAGAAATGATCGGGGCCAGTCTGCGTGCTTCCACCCCACCTCAGCTGCAAGCCCTAGGCCAGCGATGCGGAAACGGCCAGGAACCCCCCTTCCCTACCCGGGGCCCAGCAGCGATCGCTGGGGCTAGCAAGTGTGCAGGGGGAGAAAGAAGGAAATGGTCTTCCTTCCCCGACCCCCCTTCCTCTTCCTACCAGGGAGGGAAAGGCCTGTATCCGCGTTAGGAAAGTGAGGAGAGCTGAGCCTTTTCACTGACAGGTCCTTAAGACAAAAAAAAAAAAAAAAAAAAAACACAAAAATCAAAAAAAACTGAGCGCCCCTTCTCTCCAAAATGTGGGAGGGGCTCAAGGACCCAGAAGAAGGACAGTTTCACAGGCGGAAAGCCGCGGGGACAATGGCGCGCCCGCATGCCTCCCACGCGCCCCCGGGTTAGGGCCGGACCTGGTCCCCGCCTTCCCGCCGCACCCCCGTCCTGGCTCTCGGTCTGCTCCCAGTTGATCTGGGTCCTTTCCTCGCTCCTCCCCAGACCTTCCCACTGCACTGGGCCCCAGCCAGAAACGTCCCTTCTAGTGCTCCACCTCCCTCTTTCAAGCCTTTCCTTCCAGATGCTTTCCAATTTCCTCTCTCCTAGCGAGATTGCTTACTTGAAAGACAAAAACAAAAACATTGCTTTCCGCTATTAAGGAAAAACCAAATGAGCAAGAATGGCAGAGAAGCAACTCAGCGTACTCCAGAGAGGGCTTCGTAACGACCTCTAGCCCCCACACGTTTAGGAGTGGGCGATTGTGTTAATGTCGTCTTGGTTTCCTACAATCGCTCTCATCGTTGAACGCCGAATGATCAACCAAGGACTTAGATATATTTTGACCGCGCTGCATCAAAATTCTTACAGTGGTTTCTGCCTACCTCTTTTCACGGAGTCTCTTCTTTGCCGCCCTCACTCTCACCCGGTTCCATTTCTCCTTCAAACTCAGCATTGACATCCACACTCACGATGGCCGATTCCTTTCTGCATCGTCCAGCATTGTGGGCCCAACTCCTTCTCTTCGACTTGGAACTAACAGGATTACTCCTTCCTGTTTGTGTTTCCTAAATATCTTTTCCCAAACATCTGATCATTCCTACTTGCCACTTTGCTTTTCAGATCTTTTTTTTTTTTTTTACATTGTTATCTTCCATTACAGTAATTATTTGACAGCCCATTTTCTACTATTTTATTTCATTTCACTTGTTCTTTCTAGCTAGAAGAAAGGTAAGATACCTGAGAGAACATATGAGGAAAGTCATGTTAGACTTCCAAGCTGTTGACCACGGGATCAGAAAAGCACGCTGGCAAAGCCATCTGTAAATTTTCAAACCTCTTGCTTAGAAGAGGGCTCAGAAGATCATATATGGTGACAACAGTTAGAGCCTCAGAGTGGCTTTGAGATGGATATTTGAGATGGAGATTTTGGACACCCAAAACCTCAGGGAGAGGTGACCCAGGGGCTGAATGAAGGTTAGTGAAGGTAGATGCGATTCCCTTAAATTGGGACAAGAAGGGACATTCAGAAAACAGCAGAAAATGCGTCTATTTAAAAAGATGTATCATGTAATATATTTCAGTCTATCAACTCTTCCCATAAACTTTAGCTGTTAAAAATATGTTAATGAAAATTTGACCTTTAGTATGTTTCTAACTCTAGTGTATTCTTATTGGAGGTTTGTTTAAAGCACACTTTTCTGATCTTAAATGGGTTACTTCAAATCCATTATAATTTTTTCAAATTTCATGTTGTAGATACAAATAGAGTTGCAAAAACAGTGAGTTAAAGGCAAAACGATGGCTGGGAACATGGCTTTTTTATTCTCTGGGTATCTGTCCAGATTTCTGTTCTTTTGCATAATGACTCCAATCTGTTGTGCACCTGTAGTTCTGGGAAATGATTCTTTTTTAATCGCTTCAACAGAGACATGGATGTTGGAGTTGCCAACTACTAAGCTGAAAAACTCCATCCATGCTCAGAAGAACATTTAATCCACTTACTCTCTCTCTCTCTCTTTTTTTAAGATCAGCACTCTTCAGGCATTTGTGGTAATATGCAAATATATACATATAACAAATATGTATATTTATAAGCAAAATGTGAATTGGAAAAACATTTGAATGTAGAAACAAGACCACAGGAGTAAATTTGTACATGGCATGAGTAAAAGTGACATGTAATGTTGAGTTCTCATAATAAATTTCATACTCCACTCCTTATACAATTTTTGTTCTTTGATTTGAATGTGTATCCAAAAGAACACATGCTATCTTAATCTCTACTGCCCATATTTTGAATTTTATTTTTATAGAATATAGGTTTATATAAACATTAATGTTAACATGTTCTAATTTACGTATGTAAGCCAATTTTTATTTGTAGAGATAACAGAAGTCCAAGTATTTGACATAAAATTATTGGAACAATTAACATTTGACCTATTAAACACATTGTTGTCCTCTATGAACAGAGGGACTTTCTTGTTTGCATTTTGAAGTGAGAGAGAAGCATTAGGGTGCTCATTTCTATTTACACCTTATGTGTTCGTATTTGTTTCACTGATTCATATGCTACAGACACAATATTCTATTCACAGTTTTCACAAAATCTATACCAAAGTAAGTATTCAACAGGTAGCCATGAAATGAGGGAATCTGGTAATATACATGAGCTATTAGAATTGTTTTAGTGTAAACATTGTCTAGAGAAACAACAACCATAAAATGATTTTTATTCACATTTTAGTACCATAGGATTTACTAATTAGAAATAGGGAAGCTGTTTGGGATTAGTGCTACTTTGGGGAACATATGGTCTAAAGTAATATTGAACAAATGGATATTTTATTTGATCACAAATGAGAAAGTGGTTAGAAAACTTCTAGTTTAAACAGGTTATATACCTAGAAGTCTTGCAAATATTGGAGACAGAAAAGTTATCATAGCTTGCATTTAGACTCAAAATTGATATTCTCTCCAAATCACGCACTTGCAGAATTGAGAGGAGTATGATCTGCCAAATCAACTCCCTTTGGGTAACTGATGCAGAAATGAGACTCAAAAGGGTTAAGGCGTTTTTCCAAGATGTCATAGCCAGAGTCAAACTGGGGGCTTAGAAATGACTCTGACTGATAACTCTTAATCAAATGTTTTGACATTTTAACCTATCTAACTGTGTAGGAGGTAATTATGTTGTCAGAATTTCACTGACGTTGTTGCCAGTTGTTAAGTTTTAATTATAAATTGGAATTTTTCGGTGATAAAAAATTTCCACTTTAAAAGATTCACAGGCTCTTGTACCTCTTTCTCCAAACACAAGGTGGCGATGGTCTACAACAAATGATGCGCAATTCGATTTTTTTTTTTTTTTTTTTTTTTTTTTTTTTTGGTTTTGTTTTGTTTTTTGTTTGTTTTCTTAATGGTTAGGAATTTGCAAAAGTTTTACATCTTCTAAATCATATTTAATAAATTCTAATTAAATATTCTCTTACCTCTTGGAATTATGAAAAATATTTTTGAAATATTACAGTGTTAAATGAATTTATTCTTAAGAGCATAATAAAATGCTTTTTTAAACCAATTACTTTTTAATTATGTATTTCTATTACCATAAACAAAAATCCAATTAAACTTTAAGTAAAGAAAAGCTGCCTCTGACAAACTAGTTCTGTGGACCACTTTTATTCATTACATTCGAGAACATCCTGCAATTCAAATGAAAGGTTATGTACATTTGCAATCCACTAAAACAGATTAAAAATTAAGTCATTTATTCAATAGATAGTAAGTACATACAGTATGTTTAGTATACATTAATACTTGACAATCTACACTGAAGTTAACTGGTTTCCTTGGTTTAGAAATTTTCCTTAGCAAAAACACAAAGCTTAAAATGAAAAAAGAAAAGTGAGAAAATGTTCTACCACCAGGTGGTGACAAAAGATAAAATTTAAAATTGCTCTTAACGAGTGTGTACTTCATTCTTGAAAACTGCAAATATAAGTGACTTCTAAATGTCATGTGAATTTAAAATCATATGCTGGGAATATTTTATTACTTAAAGCAAATTAATATTAACATATTATCTCTAGTTTAATAAGTGCTGGAATTGAAAGTGGACAGTTTCAGTCAGCAGGCGGCACATGAGACCACAGAATAAGATATTTAAAACTATTTCACTGTTTTTTTTCCCCATCCAGCTACAATTATTGATTAGCTGTTTGAGATAGGAGCTGGTCCCCTACCTACACTCCCACTATACAGCTATTTAACTAGAGGCTAAAAATCAATTGTCCTTTGAAAGTGATATTTGCTAAAGGTAAAGAGCAATATTTGATTATATCTCAGCCTCTGTTCTATAACATTTATGACTTTATAATGCTCCTTTGTATCTTATTAATAACCAAAAACTGAATTATGAATTATTGCAATTAGAATACTTAGTAGCTCAGAATCACTGATATTTGAATACTGTATCTTCAAATTCCTAGGCCTGGGTTAGGAGGCTTGCTACTGGAAACACTGGCTGGAAAGCTTTCTTGTTTTCTGTGGCTCTCAGGTCAAGCTAAGAACTAGGCACACTGTAATTGTTTGATGGCAGCCTTATATATTCATGAAGTCTTGATTGGAAAGACCTAGACAATCTCTCTAAATACATAACTGGACAAGACTGTTGAAAGGATTAGATTTGGACATCATTCTAGAGTGACACAATGTCTAAGCATAGATGTTGGGGGCCTGCCTGTTCCCTGCATTTAATACCCTGAGGGCTAGTGGTGGAGAGCCACATAATCCACCTTTAAATTCTGGATTTCTGACTGCTGCTTCCTTACTTTGTGACTTCAGGGAAGCCATTGATCATCCTCAGCCTCAGCCTCCTCGTGTAAAATGGAGATGACAACAATCCTGACTTGAAGGATAATGCACCGTTGTTTTTGCTTCCTCCCTTCTCTGTCTCATTCTTCCTAGTTACCCTCTCCTGTTTCCTAAACTTACTTACTCCTGCCTTCCTCACCTCTACGAGGACTTCATGCACACAAGCCCTTTTTTCAGGTTGTGCTTTCTGGGCTAAACTGAGTTGAAAACAATGAGCACCAGGAGATCTTCTAGATGGGACTGCTCACTGATCAGAGGGCAGTAGAACCCCTTTGCAGGTGGTGAATGGAATGGGGATAGCTCTGGCATGCATTGTCAGTGCAATGGCAAAGAGTTTCCATGTGGGATGAGGTCGTAGTATGGGGTGAAGAGCAGGTGTGTGCAGTAACAGTGGCACTTAGACAATATCAGGAAAAAAACAATTGAAACGAGTGTGTAGTTGGATGAGTTTTGATAGTAGCTTCAGAGCAGGGGTTGGCAAGCTATGAGCTTCAGGATGACCATCAGCCTTTGTAAATAAAGTTTTACTAGAACAAAGTCATAATCATTTGTTTATGTATTTTTCATGGTTGCTTTCACAATACAAAGCAGAACTGAATAATGGCAAAAGAGACCAGTGCCCTCCAGTCCAAAATATTTGTTATCTGGCCCCTTCAAAAAAATTTATGAACACCTGTTTTGAAGGTTATTTTGGAAAAATAGAGATTGCATATTTTTCTAACTTTATTTCAAGACATGCCCTAAAAGTCACTTTTATCTCCTGCAGTCAGAAAGCAGATAATGCTGAAAATCTAAAAATGTTTAATCTTATAGTTGTTTTTTAAAAGTTAGGGTCCTCATAGAAAAACTGTGGGATTCTGAGACATAAGACGGAGACATTTGGATGGATGAGCCCCAGATTCTGCCAGACCCTGCAGAAGCAGATGCCACCCTCTCACTAGAAGAGAACACCCTTTCCTGGCCTAGAACTGCAAAATTCTCAGCAGAGACAGGTGCCTCAAAAGGATACTTGTCCTGCTCATCTTCTGCTCCATTCCCCCTTTATTCCTAGCCTCTTAAAGTCCAACATTTATTGGGGAACTTTTGTAAGAAACACTGACCATATGTATTAGTCAAGATTCTTCAGAGAGCAAGAACATACATATTTAATGAGATTATGAGGAATTGCCTCACATGATTATAAGGCTGAGAAGTCCCATGACCTGCTGCCAGCATGCTGGAGACTCAGGAAAGTCAGTGGTGTGATTTTAGTTCAAGTCTGAAGGTCCGAGAACCCGGGGAGTCGATAGTATAAATCCCAGTCAAAGGATAGAAAAAGACTAATGTCCTAGCTCCAGCAGGCAGGAAAACAAAGGAGGGGAAATTCCTCCTTCCTCTGTCCCTTTTGTTCTATTCAGAGCTTCAGTGGACTGGATCATGCCCACCCACATTGGGGAGAGCAGTCTACTCTACTGGAGTCCATTGATTCAAATGTTAATCTCATCTGGCCACATGCTCAAGACATGTTGCCAGATGAGATTAGACCAGAAATAGTGTCTAATTTAGGCACCACTTGGCCTGGTGAAGTTGACACATAAAATTAACTATCACACTATATGAATTATAGTTCACAAATATTTTCCAAATTAAAAAAATGAAAGCAAATATATATATAATATTGAAAGCAATATATATTATAAATGTAACATATTGGAAGACCGTTCTCTCTCTCCATAGTAAAAATTCTGGGAATCTGGAGAAATGATAACCAAACCAAAACCAGGCCCAACTGAGCTATGAAGCTTGGTGGCGGTTGTCCATTCAGGTTTAATATCAACCTGATATTGATTCTAGTCAGGTATCTGGCTGAGATTTCCAGGATAGCAACAGTGATTTGAGGAATCTTTCCATTTGTCTGTCTGATCTAGAGAAATTCAGTTTGAAGTATGCTCATTGTGAGTGCAGCAGGGGAGAACCCACACTTTATGTTCCACATGTCTGCTTCCACAGCAGTGGCTGCCTGCTGTTTCCTGCCAGACTGATTCAACCCGTTATGGCTCTCCTAACTTAAGAACTCCAGTCCACTCAAGACAACCACCTAGCAGGGGAAGGAAGCCAATTGCCAATGACTTTATAATTGAATGTATATTCTTCTACAGTTTTGCTGGGACAATAATAATAATGCCGGATATTTGTTAAGTGCCTACTACATACCATGCATACTATACATACATAAGCTAATTAACGCTCACACGTAGATTTATTGCTATTAATATCCCTATGTCACTGATGAAGTTACTAAGGCAGAAATTTGGCTAGCTCACACAGATAATAATTGATGGAGTCAGGTAATCTGCTCTTTTAACCTTTAACACAATGTACTAGATATACACATATATTTAAAACATTGTAAGGGTGATGGCGTGTAGAGAAGAAAGAGGACTAGGTTGAGAATCAAAGTATCCAGTTCCAGATGTGCAGCTATCTGGCTCAATGGCCTCAGTTACCAACTCTCTTGGTCTCAGTTTCTAAATCTAAAATGGATTGAACAGCTCCAACTCCAATATTCCATAACTCTCAGTGTGATTATGATACTTTGAATGGTGATAGATGTACAAATTGATGTACTTTTAATGGCATACCTTTGTTTTGTAAGTGATTTATTATATCATCAACCATGGTGAGGAAATTATTCCTCAGTTAAACTTTGAATCAATTAGAACATTGTTCCCATCAGAATATAAGACACACTGGTTTCTATTTCCAGAAATCCAGTGTAGATAATGGCATTATTGTCACCAGTGTCTTGTCTGGAAACTATGAATTAAAATTCTAACTAAGGCTATTCTGTTTTATGTAATTTGGCCCATAAATGAACTGAGAAATATGATGGTATACCATGGGGTTTAGTGGGAATTTGGTGACGCATTTTGTAGATTCTGTAATTTTAAAAATCATACACAGTCATGTGCCACATAACAATGTTTCAGTCTGTGTTGGACTGCATGTATGGCAGTGGTCTTATAAGAATATAAGTGCAGTTTTACTGTACCTTTTCTATGTTTAGATATGCAAATACTTACCATTGTGTACAATTGTGTATAGCATTCAGTATAGTAACACATTGTACAGGTTTGCAGCCTAGAAGCAATAAAATATGCCATATAGCCTAAGTATAGAGTAGGCTTTACCATGTAGGTTTGTGTAAATGCACTCTGTGGTGTTCATAAAATGACAAACTCACTTAACAATGCTTTTCTCAGAATGTATTTCCATTGTTAATTGACTGTATATGTATAAGTATTTATAACCAAAAAAAAGAAATAGATTTCAAATTTCCATATTGTATCACTGAAGCAAGAAATATAAAGACTTCAGTTTTATGACTTTTCAGTTTAGGAAACAAAACGGACTCTGAATAGATAAATATGATGATTTTTTTTGTAACTCATCAACATCATTCTCCTCATTCCTGATATTTATCAAACACATTATATGCAGACACTGATCTATATATTCACATTTATTATACTTGGCCAAAAACTTATCCCTAAATTTGTAAGAGAAAGTTTCAACAAAGAAAAGATAAATATATTAAAAGCTTTTACATTTTTACAAAAAACATATAAACATTTCTACCTAGAGGAAGAATGTGACACTAGCCCAAACTTAAGCAGCTGGTGTACATCCAAATTCAAGACAACTGCACAAGCTATATATATTGTATATTAGAAATTAGAGACCAAATAAACAGAAGCAGGTGAAACTAAAAGAACAGTATAAGAGATTTTCAGACACCAATTAAACACAACACCTCTGTTCTGAACAACACCTGTGCATTAAGGGAAGAACAAGAACACGTATGGTATGATGAGAAATACTGTATTAAGAATGCTCAAGTAAATCACTTTTTTGGTCTAGTTTTGCAAAATTAAGATTTAAAAAAAGAAAATTTGAGATATCATATAGAAAAAAACAAAATTATAAGGAAAAAACATGTATGATTTTAAGAGAACAGAAAATAACTTTAATGAATTACACTTGTACCCCAATGCCAGTTCTGAGTGTCTGTAGGACATGGCTTTTGGGAAAAAATTGAGGCTGTCAGTCACCTAGTCCTTGTTCTAAGCCTATGTGACATGATGTACAGCAATACTTGCCTGAAGTTAAAACACAGATTTGAAGGTTTTAGAGACAATGGAAAATTAATACCATAAAAAAAACAAAAAAAAATTAAAATTTTCCCATCAACTGTATGTCAAATCACAGATGTCTGTCTGTTCACTTTATTTACATATAGAAATAAGTGCACAATGAGAAAAAACTTCTCTTAGAATAATATGCCTCTTTAGCCATTTCTTTACTAATTTTTATTACTTTGTTATGCTATTCTTCCTCATTTTATATTTTATACTTGACCCTAGTTTAGTTAAAACAAGTACACAAATCTTGTTATTTTACAAGAATATTGCAAATGGTTGTTGACATCTTGAAGCAGTTCAGCGTAGGCATAAATTCCACGATTGTTTGGTTGTTGTTGTTGTTGTTTTGAGCTGGAGTCTCGCTCTGTTGCCAGACTGGAGTGCAGCGGTGTGATATCTTTGTAATATCTGCTCAGTACAACCTCCACCTCCTGGGTTCAAGCCATTCTCCTGCCTCAGCCTCCCAAGTAGCTGGGACTACAGGCATGCGCCCAGGTAATCTTTGTATATATTTTTTTTTAATAGAGACAGGGTTTCACCATGTTGGCCAGGATGGTCTCAGTCTCAACCTTGTGATCCCCACCTTGGCCTCCCAAAGTGCTGGGATTACAGGCGTGAACCACTGCACCCAGCCGCATATATTCCGTGTTAAGGAATTGGAGGGAAGAAGTTTTCTTATCAATTGAAATGGCTTTTAAAAGATTGTATCACTTCTCTCTGTGACTTTGTCAATTTTATTTTCTTTCCCTCTTTTCTTCCCTCCTCTCCTCAATTCCTTCCTCTCTCCTTTTTAGTTTTATTTATTTATTTATTTATTTTTCTATATACTGTGCTTAATACTAATTTTTTAATGTTTATTAAATTCCTACTTTGTGTCAGGTGTTGTGCTAGACACCAATGGTATATACTTTGCAGCCAAAGACATCATAGTCTTATCAAGAATAACCAAAATACTTGCTCTTGAGTGTAGTTAGTGAGGTACAGGGAAAACAGACAGAATAGAGAGACTGGGACAAAGATGGAGCCATTGACTTTGTTCAAGGGCATGAGGTGGGGGGAGGAAGGAGCAGAGACATTTTACAAAGGGAGAGTTATTGATCTGATTTTCTTCATTATATTATTTTGAGACTTGATAGAGCTATCTTGTATGTGAATAATATTTCCGTTTCTGTTCCTTCTCTAAAAAGTTAAGAATATGGAACACTTCTCTTCTTTTGGAAAGGTCACATATTCTAGAAAAGATTTTTCAGTTGAGGTTACACTCCTTTGCATTAGCACATTTTAGTCTGTATAGCTTAGTTTCTATGTTCTAAGCTGTCCTTATTAATCGTTCTTCTGTTTTGAAGCAATACAAAATCTATATGACCACACACAGATATTCACACATGAAAAGACTTTGTTATTGAGAAATACAGTTTAACAATGTCAGGAGATAATGAAGAAAATGATGCTAAAATCTAATTTTAAAAGCATAGTGAATAGCGATTATTGTTTAACTCTTTCTGCTTATCTGTAAAACTTTAGCATCATTTAAGAATTTTATCAATGCCTCTTTGTACTTTGCAAAAAAGAAATAATTATGGGAGCTTATAAAACTCAAACTCTAAAGTGTCATTCATTACTTAGTTTAAAGAATGAAGCTGGGGCATTTTTCCATTGTAAAGAAAAACTTTAAACTAGGAGTCTTTAATTTAATATTAAAATATTTTAAATATTTTGCTTTTAATATTTTCTCCTTTACATATATTTTACTTATTCTCTTTAAAATGATTATTTATAAGTAATAGGAACAGATTTTTTTGACTTCTTGTATTTTTTCCCCACTTTTCTAATTATTTCTATTAAGGGTGGTACATAATAGTGAAACGATTGATGAGCAGAATCTTATCTTCCTAAGAAAAAGCTTATTTTCATTTCCTTTTCTCAGATAAGAGGGAAATGCATATATTGAGAAGTAAAAATTGCAAATGAAAAATAATATAGTTTTTGTCCTATACTTATTTTTTGTAGACTAGATTATATATCTATATTTATACATATATACACAAACACTCATACATTAGAGCAATCAATGTATGCCTTTACTTCTATTTTTACAAATTATGATAGTCTTGAAATCTTGAGTGTATTATCTGAATTGGCACTTTGAATAATATGTCATTTTTTAATGTGAATCATTTGAGGAGTTGAAAAGTGCCATTTGAATGCAACATGTATTCAACCTGAAAGTTCTTTTTTCCTCATTCATTCTCTTGTAGATATTAACGTAAATGTTAATATATAGGCTCAATGGTTCCCCAAGAAATCTAAAAGAATTAAAAAAAGAATCACAATGAAAAATAAATTTTTCTGATTAATGAATGAATCAAAGATGTAAATCATTAAAAAAATATTAGATAATCCAAGACAAAAATATATACCATCTCATGCCAGTTAGAATGGTGATCACTAAAAAATCTGGAGACAACAGATGCTGGAGAGGATGTGGAGAATTAGGAACACTTTTACACTGTTGGTGGGAGTGTAAATTAGTTCAACCATTGTGGAAGACAGTGTGGCGATTCCTCAAGGACCTAGAAATAGAAATTCCATTTGATCCAGCAATCTCATTACTGGGTATATATCCAGAGGATTATAAATTGTTCTACTATAAAGACACATGCACACATATATCAAATATTTTTAACAATACTTGAGTAAAATTGATTTAGCTGTAACTCACAATAATGATGATGATAGTGGTGGTAGTCATAATAGCTCACATTTACTTACTACTGGGGTTTTCAGGCACTACACTAAATACTTCCCAATTATTAGTTTATTTCCTCAAAACAATCCTATGAAATATTTTCTATTATTGTTGAAAGCTTAGAAATGTTAATTGGCCTGCCTAACGTCCCATAGCTAAAAGCAGTTTATGTAGTCATTATAAACTGTCTACCAAATATTTCTGATTCTCTTTCCAAGTTCATGTTAGTATTGTACTTCTCCACCCACTTGAAGTTAGGTGTGTCTGTGTGACTTGCTTTAATAAACTGTGAGCCAAGTGACTTAATTTGGCCAATAAAATGAAAGCAGAGTATGACTTCCAGTTGGAAACTCTGAAGCCACTGAGTGATTTGCCATGCTCCCTTTCTTTTCCTCTGTAATCACAATGCTTATATCAAAATCACTGGCTGCTCCGTAAGCCCGAGTCCTGGAAGAATCATGATGACAATGGTGCCAACAACCATGATGAAGAAGCAGATTCAAGGTCCTAGCAAGTTCAGTGTCTGGGGAAGATTTGCTCTTTGGTTCATAGATAGCTGTCTTCTAGCTGTGTCCTCACATGTTTAAAGGGGCTGGGGGTCTCTCTTGGGCCTCTTTTATAAGAGCACTAATCCCACTAATTAGGGCTCTTCCCTCAATGACCTAATCACCTCCCAAAGGTGGGACCTCCTAATGACATCATCTTGGTGAGGCAGGAGAATGAAGTCTGGAGGCAGGAAATCTAAGGCCAATTTATGCTGACTTCCAAGAAATAAATCAAAAGGAAACTCCAACTTTGCGTGCCCAAGTAACAAAAGGATCAAAGGCTACTCCTTTTGCAGCCCTCCCCTTTTGTACTTTGCAGATAAAAAATGAAAAGTACATCGGACTGGTCCCCTCCTGTAACCAATCAGATTGGTGGTGGGCCTAGTCTAAATTTGCATAGGGATATAACTTTGTAACTTCACTTCAGCCTCTGGTTGCCTTCCATAACCAATCAGACTGGTTGTGGGGGGGCACTCCTTCATTTCATAGGATGTATACCAAGTAACCAATGGGAAACTTGTTGCTGATGGATGCAGCAAGCCACCATGGCATGAAGCCTGCATGTTCTGCACATGTACCCCAGAACTTAAAGTATAATAATAACAAAAAAAGAAGATAAAATCCAAACTTCTGTCTGTGCCCTGGGGCAAGCTGTCTAGTGTCAACTCTCACAAGCTCTTCTTGCACTGTGAATTCTCATGCTACTAAACTCTGTTGTTTTCTGCACACACAATGCTGCTTTATATCTCTGTACTTTTACCTTGTCTATATTCCCTTCCTATATCTTGAAATATTCTTTACACTCTCATGAGCCTGAAAAATACTTATTATTTTTAATATTCTGCTCTTCTGGTGACATCATGTTGAAGAAATCCCACATGGTGACAGTTTTTTTTTTTTTTTCTGAGAAACAGGCTGAGGTAGGAACATCTTCCTTTCTTCTATTTTTATTGCTATATGCATTCTTATTTTATTACCTTTTATACATATAAAATTGCTGTAATTGTTTAGTTACTGATATAATTTTCCCACTGGAGTGTAAGCTTCTTGAGGGCAGTGGTTGTGTCTTGTCACCACTTGTAACTTAAAAAAAAAATTCTCAAGCACTCAACCAACAAATGTTTATTTCAAATTAATTGAAGTGCAAACTATTAAGATCCATATGGAAATGATGTTTGTCTATGATGGAATTCAAAGGACAGCATATTTCTTTAAGTGAATTTTATGGTGAAGGAGTTATTAGGAGGCAAATTTCTTAATGTTGTCCTTTGTGTTTCTTAATTTTAAGTAACAATTGTTAAGCTATAGAATTGTTTTAGGTAAGAACCCTTTAATACAAGACTTGGCTAACTGAAGGTTTTTATTTAAATTTACAATACAGGAATTAAAAATTAGTAGGGTTTTATTTCCATTTCAGGCTATATTTTGGACTAGAGTGCCTTAAGGTTCCTATGGAAAAAACCTGAAAGAGAAAGAAATTATAACAATAGACTCTTTATGAGTGCATCTTGTAAACACACAATAAAGTAAGGAATTCTTAGATGCCAAAGAATCAACACAGGAAAACAAAATTCAGATGTAAGTTCTCCTTGAGGCAATTTTCTGTAGTAATAAAGTTTGTTTTCCGGGACTGTCCATAAGTGGGGAACACAGGATCAACTCCAGGTCTATATGAGATAGATATTCATAGAGAATCACCTCTCTACGTCCCATATATTTACCTCTCAGGAGAGGACAAGAAAAATAGTCCATCTTGGACTTTGATGCTGTATAGAGGGAAAAGAAAAATTTTCTCTCAGACTTTGTAACCATAAGCCATCTGATTTCAGTTTTATAGACTGAATTCATACTTCCTGGGTGGTCTTAGTTCTCAGCATACACTCAGTGTAATGTGGTCCTGGTTTCTAGTGCCCCCAGGACCTGGAAGGTCCAGACCACAGCCCTTTCCCATGAAAACTACCACAGATCAGGGCTCAAATAATAGGCATAGAAATATGACCTCACAGTAAAAACAAAAGTGAAACAAAGCAAAACAACATAAGCAAGCCTTGATGAGTCTGAGCCAGCAGAAAAAAACAAATCACAGAATCAAATCTGAAAACACCATTAAATGTTGGAATTATCAGGCACAACATATAAAGAATGATTTGAAAATTAGTTACAAGTGAGAGTCTGTAAAAATGATGGAATACAAAATCTGAATATGATGGGGTTATTAGCAGATTAGACAAAGATGAAGAGCAAATTAGTGAACTGGAAAGAGATATGAAGACATTTCAAAGAATGTAAGAAATTTCATGGGTTGAAAAACAGAGAAGATATGTTAAATAAAATGAAAGATAGAGTCAGGTTAAAAACAAGAAATTCATATATAAACGGTAAATTTATCATAACAGTAAAAATCCCGATGACCAAAGATAAATTAGAGATTTAACCCTTTTCCAGTTTAGAAAAAAAGTGCACCCCCAGACAGCACAATTTTACATAAATATGCTCTTTGAGGCTGAAGAAAATCTGATTTTCAATGTGAAAATAAAATATAAAAACTGTTTTCAAAGATACTTCTAAACAGAACTAACATCAGAATTGTCTGAGTCATGAGAATTGTGTCTTTTGGAAAAATCAGATTCATCAAATGAATCTTTGGCCAGCAGCTGTTCAAGAACAATGTTAATATCACGTGTAGGAATGCTACGTTTTCTAGGATTTGATTTCTTTTTTTAGCAATGAAGAATTACTATATTTTGTAAATGGAAATACCACTAACAAAAACAGAATGCTATATAAATAGAATGATGTTTTCTGTTTCTGAAGTTGATATACAAGAGTAATGCAAAAATAATAATAAAAGCAAGATATTTTGTGGCAAATTTATCTTGGGGTAAATGCTGCAGCTGCAAGCCCTGCTGATGAGTATTCTCAGGGCAAATGGGAAAAGGGTTAAAACCTCAGCCAGAAGTACAGACAGCTATATTTAGTCTGATTATAATTATTCTGAGAAATAATTTCTCAACAGCATCAGTGAAAGCTTCAAGAAAGTGGAATGAATGTATTTAATATCTGGAGAGAAAGTAACTGTCGGTGCAGAATTGAATACTGGAAAAAATCACAAGAATTAGGGCAAAATAATGACATTTTCAGATAAAACCTAACAGAGTTTATCCACAACAGACTAAGGAAAACCTAAACTATGTATGTTAGGAGGAAAGAATACTACCTTAGTTGGAAGTTTTTGTCAGGGGGTCAAGCAACAACTTCATTGTTTATATAATGATTCCAGAGTATATAAAAAGAAAGAAAAATTTAGCTCTTTATAGGAAAATAACATAAGTTTGTTACCAAAAGCCCCCCAAAAATGAATGAGGAAGGAGATATCAGGTCATCACATTTGTGACATTGATGCAAAAATGTTTAGCCACATATTAGCAAGCATAACTGAGCAATGTACAACAAAAAATACAAATAGTTTTTGACCAGGTGGTTTAACTCAGAAGTGCAACAGAAGTTCAACATAAGATCAGGCCAGATGCAGTGGCTCATGTTTTTGATCCCAGCATTTTGAGAGGCCAAGGTAGGAGGATCGCTTGAGGCCAAAAGTATGAGACCAGCCTGGACAACATAGCAAGACCCAGTCTTTATTTAAAAAGAAAAAATAAAATCAATAAATGCAAATCAAATACATTAATAATTTGAGGAGAAAAATTTGGCAATTGTATGAAAATATACTGAAAAATAGTAAGTTAAGGAAAAGGAATAACAAGATGGCACAAGTAGAAAACAAAGCTAATAACTGTGAGTAGCTACATCAAAGGCAACTGTAGTAAATATTTCAAAGACAAAGTTTAAAGATCTTGAGACATAACTTTTTAAGAAGGATAAAATATAGATAGGTTGAAAAAAGACACTGGAAAAGATACATGTTTTAGGCTATTCTTGAGTTGCTATAAAGAAATACCTGAGACTGGGTAATTTATAAGAAAAGAGATTTGATTGGGCTCACAGTTTTCCAGGCTGTACAGGAAGCATAGCACTGGCATTCACTTCTGGGAAGCCTCAGGAAGCTTTTACACAGGGCAGAAGGTGAAGCAGGAGCTTGCATGTCCTGTAGCAAAAGCAAGAGTGAGAGAAAAGTGGGGAGAGTAGGAGGAGGTGCTACACATTTTTAAGTGAGCAGATCTTGTGTGAACTCAGTGAGAGCTCACTTATTATCAAGGGTATGGCCAAAGCCATTCATGAGGGATCCTCACCCCTATGATCCAAACACCTCCCATCAGGCCCCACCTCCAACCCTGGAGATTAGAGTTCAACATGAGACTTGGGAAGGTACAAATATCTAAACTATATCAATATACAGTAAAACCTTAAGCAAATATATGTATTGTGAATGTCTTGTCCCAGATCTATGCAAACTTTTTGAAATGTTACATGTTATATTAAAAAAAAAACCAGAAGTTTTCAGTTTTATTGGAACATAATTTATCAACTTTTCCTTTTAGACTTAGTGTTTTCTGAACTTTGTTTAAGGAATTTTGCCCAATTTCAAGTTATAAAGATTCTCTCCTTTTTTTCAGAGGTTTATAATTTTGTCTTTTACATTTAGAGCAATAATCCACTTTCAAATTAGTTTTTGGCTATGGGAAGTGAAGTAGAGGTCAAATTTTATTTTAATATGGATATATAATTGTTTTAGCACTGTTCTAGTGATCAATTTCTGCCAAAAACCAACCAAACCAAAACAGACAAAACTATCCCAAAACGTAGAAGTTTAAAATAAATAATGTTAGTAAATAAAATGGGTAAAACACTCATTTTATTTTTTTCATGATTATTTGGGTCAGGAATTATGGAAAGGCTTGGCAAGGTGGTTCATCTCTGCTCTATATTATCTGTGAAGATGCCTGGGTTTGAAGGATCTACTTCCACAATGGCTTCTCCACTCTTGTGTCTGGTGCCTGGGCTTCTTGGCCCCTCTCTGTATTTTAATCTCCACATGATGTTTCATCCTCTGGGACTTCTTAATGTGACTTGGAATTTTCACAGAGCAGTGACCTCAGAATAGTTGAACTTTTTACACAGTAGCTCATGGTTTCAAGAATCCAAGGTGGAAGCTACCAGCCCACTTATGGCAAGGTCCAGAAATAGCATTATAATCAATTCCACCATGCTGTGTTGGTGAAAGCAGTCACAAAGCAGCTCAGATTCAAGGGAAGGAACCACATCTGACCACATCTCGATGGAAAAAAATGTGAACAAATTTGTGAACATCTTTAATTGGCCGCAGCATAATATTGAGAAGACCAGGCTTCCCCCCATCAAATTACATCATAGTTATCATAATTTAAAGAAATATTTGTGTGTGAATCTATTTTTAAACTCTTTATTCTATTATAAAATTAAACTTGTACTTACCATAGGACCCAGTAATCTTACTCCTCAGTATTTACACCCAATAAATGAAAAACTCTATTTACATAAAAACCATTCCACGAATATTTACAGCAGATTTATGGGTAATTATCCAAAACTGGAAACGATACAGACATTCTTTCATCAGTGAATCGATAAAGAAACTAGTGCAGTGAAACAGTGAAACTTACTCAACAAATAAAGGAAATAACTATTAATTTTCACAACGACATAGATGAATCTCAAATACATTTTGCTAAACAGAGGAAACCACACTCAAAATGTCACATATTGCCTGATTCCATTCATAAGGTATTATATAAAAAGCAAAATTACAGGATGTGTATTTGTCAGGGTTCTACCAAGAAACAGAAGCAATAACATGTACAGAGATATAGAAGATTTATTATGGTAACTGGCTTATGTGAGTTTGGAGGCTGGAAGCTACCCAGGTATTCCATCTACAAGCTGGAGACAGGAAAGCCAGAGGTGTAATTCACCCTGAATCCAAAGGCTCGAGAATCAGGTAAGTTGAGAACAGGGAGGGGAGTTCCACTGGTGAGAACTGAATGTTCCACCTCCAAAAGAGAGAGAGAGAATTTGCTTTTCTTCTAGCTTTTTGTTCTAACTGAGCCCTCAGCTGATTGGATGGATGCCCACCCACATAGGTGAGGGTGGATCTTCTTTACTCAGTCCACTGATTCAAATGATAATCTCTTCTAGAAACACCCTCACAAACACATCCAGAAATAATGTTTCATCATGGAGACATATGGGAATCCCTCAACCCAGTCACGTCCACATATAAAATTAAGCAGCACAGGATGAAAAAGAAGTCTGTAGTTGCTAGGTGTTAGGGTGAGGGGAGATGTTGACAGCAAAAAGGCAGCATTTAAGGGAATTTGCTGGCTGATGAAACTTTTTGAATCACAACTATAATGGTGGGTCCATGACTTTTTCAAAACCTGTAGAACTGTATGCCACAAAGAATGAATAATTTAAAACTAAATGTAAAAAGAGCATCACACAAATACTGCATTGCAGTTAGTAGCTTGGTTTCTTATAGAGATATGGGTTAGTTATTCTGAAACTAATTTATGTATACATTATGGTTGAAATACGAGTAGATATATTGTAGAAAATAAAAACCAGGTTTATTTTTTATTGTTTGGGAATAAAAGTTTCAAATAAGTAAAGGAGGAAGACTAGACTGAAATCTGTGCTTCTGGACTGGAGCTGGAAATATCTGTATGAAGTTGTGTGTGTGTGTGTGTGTGTGTGTGTGTGTGTGCATGTGCACACACAGAAATAATGTGTATGAATGTATGCATGAAGTAGTATACATATACATTTCTTCACACTCTGTCTGCTGAAAGGGTTTAAAAGCAATGACAACCCAGTAGCAATAAGAACACTCGGAGCCCAGATTTTGATTTTCAAATACCATTCTCCAATGAAAGAAACCACCCTCCTTGGTAAAGAGGTTGCTTGGATAAGGAAAATATATGATGTGCTTGAAATATCTTGTGGTACCTGAAAATAAAGTAGTTATAAAAATAAATTACTTATATTAAACATACTTTTTAGCAAGTAAAAGTATATTGCAGAATATATGCAATATCTTTCTATTTGTATGACATCTAGAAATATCCCAAAGCAGACATATTGTTAAAGGATGCAAAAATACATGGTGATAATCTAAAGAAAATCAAGGACATGAAATTCAGAATGCTATTTTTCTTATTTGCTAAAAACAAAAACACTGTTGAACTTTCAACAGCTTAATGGCTTCCATAGTCAGAAAGACTTTCACTTCCTTTATCTCACATACATCTTTCTATTGTTACAATTGCTTCCATCTGTTTGGGGTTCAGTAGATCTAGTGATTGCATCCTCTGGGTAGTAGCCAAGCTTAACATTGAAGATTGATTTTAGCTTTCTTTCTCTAGGATAAATGATTTTCTATCTTAATGGTCGTGTTCTCTAATCATTTAACCATATTTGCATTATTTCTCTTGTGTGCTCTGAGTTTTCTTCATGCTCTGGCTTGCAAACCTTGTAATGCTGTGGAATTGACTACTCCTAAACAAAATGAAGCCTCTTAATTCCTTCATGCTGTGCACTCTACGATATCAGTTAGCAAATCCAAAATATATTGGCTCTAAATGCAATTTCCAAAAAGACTTTAATAAGGTAGCTTTCTATTTCACAACTCCTCAGAAATTCACAAGTCTTGCATAGTTGAAAGTATGTATCTCCTCTCTCTCTCGTTTTTTAGGTGTTTGAGAGTAGCATCTCTATCTATGCAAATAGTTCTTTTATCTACTCCAGATGGCTTTTAGTCATAGAAATACTTCTATAAACAGTACAAATAATACTATAAAGAATATATGAAAATATGAATTTTGCTTTCTCAGATTTTGTGTGAATTTATTATTTCAACACTTTCATGTAATTTTATGCTTACACAATACACTAAATGAATGTACCATAAGAGCAAAATGAGAATCATAATTATACTAGAAGGTACAAAACTTAATAGATATACTTCAGAGTTTTCTCTTAAGTTTCATAAAATCTCGGCAAATAAATGTAGTAGATGTCTTCTTCCTTCTCTTCTTCTTCTCCCTCTTCCTTTTATTATGGAAGCTTCATTTTTCCCCCATTATTGAAAGTGATGATTTCTTGATATACAAACAAAATACAGAAGGCAGTAAGATTTGCAAGATTTGAATATGTGTTTATTTTTCAATTAATACTACCCTGAATTTAAAGCTAATAATGACTCTGAAAAGTTGTGAAGTATAGTTTTTCCAGTTTGTGGACATTTATGTTGATTCCCAAACAGAGCTGGCTTCCACTCTATGGAGAGCAAAGTGTAGCACATCATTGATTGGCTTTAAATGACTATCAATGTACACACCCTCAAGTGGGCACAGTATACTTTCAGAGGATATCACCTTCAAAACAAATTAGTGTTTCATCATACTATGTGGCATATAGTGAATAATCTTAAAGGTTAAATAAACTCAGAGAACATGATGCAGTATTGTGCAGAATGCATCCATTTATATAATTAATGAATCCTAGATTTGTACAGCTGCTTTTCTCCGGTTACTCCTTTCTCACACTGTGGCAGTTTCTCAAAATGGGTGGGCTCAGAAGCCCTGACATGGGGTGAACTCAGTGGGTGGGTTCAGAAGGAAGCATAGGTTCCATTTCTCAAAAAGTGTCTTTACATTTGGTGGGCTACTATCTGTAATTCACTGTCATAAATTCTTAAGTACATAGCCACAGTGGTTTTGCTTCCAGTAAGACAACCTGACTTCCACATGGTAAACTCCTGCTAACCTGCTCTTCAATCAGACCCAGTAGACTTCATAAGCTTTCTCTTAAGAATCTTTAGCTATGGATCTGTCTGATTACAAGTCTTCTTGCCTGCTCTCTCAATGTGCTTGATACATTTTTTTCTCTACTTATCCTGCATTTGCTCTTACTGTCTTTTGCTTTACCTCCCCATTGGCCTCAGCTATGACCCCTGAAATCTTGGAAGGCTCTTCCACCCAACTCTTGTCTGATGCTAGCTGCAGTAACCACCTCTTTCCTGGAATCCTTGAATTAACCCCTTACATTTTGGCACTTATGCTACATCCAACAAGATTTAAGATAATTTGTAAAAGCAAACATAACAAAAGGCAGAGGAATTTGGAATGAAAACAAAAACAGAACAGAGGTCACCAGCAAACAGTAGAAAGAGTAAACACTACCAAACAACTGAGATAATCTAATTACCATAATTGGGCATGAAGTTTGATTTGCCTGGAAGCAAAGACATTTTTTTAGTTATAAAATTTAAATGATTCACTTAACAACATTTATTTTTTTGCAGGAATTGAATGTAAAAGAGATGCTTTTATAAGGTACATTGAAAATCAGTGAAGAACTACTATGGTTTTTACTAAAAATAGCTCTAAAATTGTGTTTAAAGAGGTGACGTTTTTACTGACCTGAGAGCTGAATATTATATTATAAATTCACAAAATATTTCTTAGGAAAACTGTGTTAATATTTTTTAGATTTCTTATTGTTTAATTATCTACTTAATTATAGGAATGGGACTTTGAGAATCTAGGTAAATGGGTGGATAATATGCCAAATAGACTCTTTAATGAATGACATGTCAATGGCAGATCCTGGGTGACAGTCAATAATATTTTCCATTTCTAACCTAAAGCAGAAAGATCCTTGTTGTTGGTCAAATTCAAAACTATAGTTTTAAAAACACCAGATGTTAGTGTGAGTAATTTTATTATTTTGCTGTGGAATTTTGAGAAAAGATTCTATACCTCACCTGGAATTCAAGCCGCTTTATCAAGATATGACTAAGCAAAGCAGAGGACATTTGTTAGAGCTAATATATATTTTCAGAATGGGTAAATGTAATTGATGGAATTAGTATCATGAGAACTAGGTTTGATTTGAGCTCCACTAGTTGCAAATCATGAGGCATTAGCAAAGCAATTCAATCTTTTCTGGTTGTGTCAATGAATGACAAAGATCCTCTAAGCAGCCTTAGGAGCCTACTTATTTTTAAGTGTTTTAAAAGGGAAAGAGTAGGTATAATTCAAAGTCAAACTTTATATGAATGTGAGTGCTGGGGTTTACATTGGGGGAGGACAATATAATGAATGAGGTTGGTGGGGGTTGAATCGCATGATTCAAAAAGGAAAGTTTCCTTTAATAAGGAAACTTCATAGCTTCTGTTTTATTACAGAAGACAAGTGAAAAGTGTCTCTATTGAAATAAACTGTACAGTTAATGTGGACAACCAAGAGCATAAACTCAGTATGCTAAATTTCAATTAAAACACATACACTGAATTTCCAGCGTTTCAATTTTAATGTTATGTAATAGCAAGACCACCCAAAAGGTGGCACTAAAAACAGATATGTGACCTTCAGGTTAAGTAGAATATGGTGAGATAAAACAGCGATGGTAGAGAAACTTTGGTCTTCTTTGAAGTAATGTTTAAATACTTAAATTGTCTTCTTAGCAACTTGTAAATATTAAGCTGCAAATATTTTGAATAAAAGCTTCTATTTTCAGTCAGACTTAAAGCATTTGAAATTCATTTGTCTTGTAGCTGTATATATTTAACTTAATATCTCTCAGCCTGCAAAACTAGTGATTTTTTTTGTGTGTGTAATCATCAGAGACATTGGCATATATAGGCTAATCTGATTTGCTTTGGAGTCATGCTCATACTGTAAGTTTTGAATGAACAGATGCTCTTATCTGAATCCCTTCACACTTGTGTGCCTCAGGGTTACAGAAAATTGACTCTAATAAATGACCTGCCAATGGCAGATCCTGGCTGACAGTCAATAATATTTTCCATTTCCAACCTAAGGCAGAGAGATCCTTGTTGTTGGTCAAATTCAAAACTGTAGTTTTAAAAACACCAGACATTAGTATGAGTGGGTAATATGCTATTTTGCTGTGGAATTTTAAGAGCAGATTTTATACCTCACCTAGAATTCAACGTGCTTTATCAAGATATGAGTAAGCAAAGCAGAAGACATTTGTTAGAACTAATTATTTTTTTCAGAATGGGTAAATGTAAGTGATGGAATTAGAATTATGAGGACTGAGTTTGATTTGAATAGAAGCTGTGAAGTTTCCTTTCTAGAGTTTTTTGACTCTTGGGATACGACCCCTGCCAACGTCACCCATTATATCCTCCTCCCCTACTATAAGCCCCAGGACTTGCATTCATATGAAGTTTGACTTTGAATTATACCTACTATTTTCCTTTCAAAATCTTAAAAATCATTAAGCTCCTATGGCTCCTTAGAGGACCTGCGTCATTGATCAACACAACCAGAAAAGATTGAACTGCTTTTCTAATGCCTTAGCATTTTATAACGCTAGTAGAAAATGTTATGTTCAAACCAATTTTTATATTTTACTTATTTTTTTTTTGCCTCTGCAAATAACCAACTCGTAATAGAGGTAGATTAAAAACATAATGCATTGGGCGTGGTGGTTAATGTCTGCAATCCCAGCACTTTGGGAGGCTGACGTGGGTGGATTGCTTGAGCTTAGGAGTTGAAAATCAGCCTGGGCCACATGGTGAAACCCGTATCTACAAAAAATTCAAAAACTAGCCAGGCGTGATGGTACATGCCTGTAATCCAGGCTACTTGGGAGATTGAGACTGGAGAATCACTTGAACCTGGGAGGCAGAGGTTGCAGTGAGCCGAGATTGCATCACTGCACTCCAGCCTGGGCAACAGAGCAAGACTCTGTCTCAAAAACAAAAACAACACAAAACCTATCTGGGTGCGGTAGGTAGCTTGCACCTATGTTCCCAGCTGCTACAGCAGCTGAGGCCAGAGGATGGCTTGAGCCCCTGGAAGGCAGAGGTTGCAGTGAGCTGTAATCATGCTACTCCAGCCTGGGTGACAGAGTGAGAATCTCTCTCACACACAAAAAAGTGTATATATAGTGCATTCATATTGACATATTTTACTTTAAACTGATAAGAGTTTTCTATGAAAAGTTTAGCAGTAGCTACATATTCTAATAACATAATATAATATCACTGAATGTCAGGCTGAAGGTAGTAGCTGTTTTACAGTAACAGTAAAAGAAAATGCTACTATAAAGATTAACAACAAATATATTTAAATAAAACAATATGCTATCTTTTTGAGATTATTTGGGAGATGCAACAAGTTGTGCTCCAATTACTCATTGAGCTAAAATTAAGAAATACAATAAATTAGTTGACATACAGAGAATTTAAAAAAATTACCCTTATTACAGTCAAAATTGAAATTGGAGAATGTGCTTTGTATCTGGGAGCATGTGGACTTCTGCACTGAAGCCCTGATTTATATAGCCTTATTCATCTTGTCACAGGAGCTCTTGACTGGGCAGGCTCTACCTATGAAAACAGAAGTCACCCACAGAGAAGTAAAGTAGAACATTGGAGCAGCTCTTTCTTAAAAGGAACAAAGAAGGAAGATGTGGGTTCCACTTGCCCAAGTGCTCCTTCCAACATTACCCGTGAGATAAGCCCCTCTCAGGTATATAAACTGTGTGGAAATGAGTGAGAAGGCAAGGAAAGTTGAGGGTAAGATGGAATCTTTTCCACATAGAGGAGAACACAAGGAATAAAGAAGTACTTCCTACCCATGCACACCTGGTCTTTCTAATGAAGAGGTTCTTGTCCACTCTTCAACAGCCTTGAGTATTCCCTCATGACACAATGCTGGAGCACAAGGGAGATTTATCATGCACAATGCCTGTTATCTTAGAATCTTTCTAGGAGAATGAATAGACACTTGTAGTGAAACAGCAAAACAAGTACTATGGGATGAATGGTTTTTTGTCCTACTCCCCTAAATGCATACATTGAAATCTCATTTCCAACATGAAAGCATTAGATGGTGAGGCCTTTGGGACATGATTAGGTCATGAGGGCTTCATTTTCATGAATGGGAATAGCACACTTGTAAAAGAAACTCCAGAAAGCTAGCTAGCCTATTTCACCATGTGAGGTTACAATGAAAAGATGTCTGTCTATGCAGAAGAGAGTCCTCACCAGATACTGAATCTGCCAGTGCCTTGATCTTGGACTTCCCAGCCTCCAGAACTGTGAGAAATAAATTTATGTTGTTTATATACTACTCAGACGTAGGTATTTTTGTTATAGCAGCCTAAATGGACGATGATAATAAGATAGTTGCTGGCTTCTATCTTTCAAAACTCTTCTGGACATTCAAGACAATTTGGCCTTATCACATCAGGTGTATTCTAGACCATCTTCATTGGTCAGCTTACCTCATATCCATGAGTGGCAGACTTTTATCTGTGCTAAGGAGGGAATCTCCTAGTATGCTTGGGCTCTTGGCCTTCACATTCTAAGATCATGCTCCTATTCATGCTGCTTTCCACCTGGTCTTACAGCAGTCTACGTAAGTGGGTCTGCTAGGACAGGCAGGTACTATGGTCAGTTTTTCTCTATAGGTAGTGATGCTCCAGTGTGAAGACTGCAGTTCTAGAATTAAGAGTTCCTCCTTCTACGTAAGCTTAGCTGAGATTATTAATACAAGTTTACAGTGATGGCAATAGTAGTACCCACCAAGTATTCTGTTCACTCCTCTACATTTTATGGCCCCCTTGCCAGGTGAGATTACAGGAGCTGAAATGAATTTTGTCTTCTGATCAGACACAATAAAAATTCCTTGCACATTTGTCTAGTTTTTATCTTTCCTTGCCGTTGCAGCTGAGCATAATTTAGCACCAAATATGGGAGCCTTTATTTACTGAATACCTGAGTGATGACACAGTAGAGCTACCTGATGGCTCATGTGGGACATTTAGAGTAAGAAAAAAATTTCTGCGAAGTCATTGAAATTCATAGATTGTGTGTTAGTACAGCACAAATTAGCCTATCTTGACTAACATAGTTACTCAGAGGTTTTACATGTAGCAAGAATCCAAGATAGTTTGTGTGGTTTGCTGGAGGCACTATTATATTAGGAGAAAAGATTTAATGGTGAGATTGTACAAATCCTCACAAACATGAGATTGGGGCAAGC
>PVKP010015194.1:0-15000 GCA_004027715.1 Plecturocebus donacophilus
ACTTGGGCAAATAATCCACATATTGCTATTACCTTAATGATTAAAACATGCAGCTCATTAATTTAATCTGACAGTGGGCCCTTTTGTGGGTAGACAACTCACATGTAACGTCTTACTGCAGCTGAAGAGACTTGTCCCATGCCAAGCCTGACTCTCCATGTCTTTTATTACTGAGAAGGCATTGGTACAATCCAAAATGATTAAAGCAATAGAGATTGAATTGCAGACAAAGAACATCAGACTGGATCAGGGATGGGAAAATAAACCTCCAAACAAGAACAAGACTCAAGGGACTAACAGCCAAAACATTCAAGTTTCCTTTAAAAAAAAAAAAAAAAAAAAAGGTGAAATATTCAACTTTCTAGTTTATGACACATCAGAAAAAAAGAGTTTACATAATCTATCAATAAAGGAATGCTTTGTCTCTGGAAGGAGTTCCTCCAGGGTCCCTAAAAGAAAACCCTTAATATTATATATATATTGTACAAAATAAGTCAGAGGTGTAAGAAAACTAATGAAACAAATTTCCTGGATCCAGTTCTCCTTGTCCATAACTACTCCTTGTATGAAACTGGAGAAACTCTTGAACTTCATTATCGGTAACGATTATTAGCATAATGGCACCTAACCCATTTAATCATGAATCACAAGAGACCAGCAAAATTTGTATGACACCCAAAAATTACAGAAAAATAAAAGTATCTTCAGATTTACTGCCTCTGTATACTTAACCCATGAAAAAGGAAATTTTCTCATTATAATTATTTCTCTGCACAGAACAAAAGCAAATAATTTGAACCTCCTTATCATTCAAAAAGCAAAGAGTATTTTCTATTGCTTGTAGTCAACATTTTAAATATTCATCTTAGACTGGGCGTGGTGGCTCATGCCTGTAATCCCAGCACTTTGGGAGGCTGAGGCAGGCAATGACTTGAGGACAGGAGTTCAAGACCAGCCTGGGCAACGTGGTGAAAACATGTCTCTACTAAAAATACAAAAATTAGCCAGGCATGATAGTGCAGGTCTGTAGTCCTAGCTACTCAAGAGCCTGAGGCAGGAGAATTGCTTGAACTGGGGAGGTGGAGGTTGCAGTGAGCTGAGATAGCACCACTGCACTCCAGCCTGGGTGACAGAGCGGGACTCTGTCTCAAAAAGAAAAAAATATATATATGTGTATATATATAATATACACACACACACACACACACACACACATATAAATATATATATATATAATATATAGGTACATAAAAATTTATATATATGTAAATATATGTATTATATATATATAAAATCACTTTACAGTCATCCAAGCTGAACCTTATTCTTTTTCTTCTTAAGTTAGAGCTAATCTATTAATGGAAACTGTATACTTACATGACTATAGGTTTGCCTATCAAGGAGATGTTCAGACCCTCTCTGTTCTGTATCTTTTTTCATATACTACCCATTCCCAGGAAGCCTTCTTGATCTAACTTATGCTACAAGATCAGATGAGTGAGGAGCACCATTCTTAGTCACGTTTTTGTGCTTCTTTGGTACAAAAGTGGTTCCCTGTTGAGATAGATCATATTTTAACTGAGAAATTTAAATTCAGGAATTTCACTGTTAGCCAGTTTCTTTCCATAGGAAGATGATCAAGGCAAATGCTATATGAATATTCTCCTCTTTACTACAGGTGGGTTCTTCTTAAGTCAAAACAAATTTACAGGCAGGTGTGGTGGCTCACATCTGTAATCCTAACACTTTGGGAGGCCAAGAAGGGTAGATCACTTGAGGTCAGGAGTTCGAGACCAGACTGGCCAACATGGCGAAACTCGTCTCTAATAAAAATACAAAAATTAGCCGGGTGTGATGGTGCACGCCTGTAGTTCCAGCTACTCAGGAGGCTGAGGCAGAATTGCTTAAGCCCAGGAGGAGGAGGTTGCAGTGAGCCAAGATTGTACCACTGTACTCCAGCCTGAGGGACAGAGCGAGACTCTGTCTCAAGAAAAAAACAAAACAAAACAAAACAAATTTATCTTCCATAATAAAATAGTGAAAGGAGCCGGGTGTGGTGGCTCACGCCTGTAATCCCAGCACTTTGGGAAGCCAGGGTAGGAGGATCACCTGAAATCAGGAGTTCGAGACCAGCCTGACCAACATGGTGAAACCCTGTCTCTACTAAAGATACAAAAAATTAGCTGTGTGTAGTGGTGGGCACCTGTAATCCCAGCTACTTGGGAGTTTGGGGCAGGAGAATCGCTTGAACCTCAGGGCAGAGGTTGTAGTGAGCCGAGATCATGCCAATGTACTCCAGTCTAGGAAACAAGAGCTAGAGTCTATCTCAAAAAAAAAAAAAAAAGTCAAAGGAAAACTCTTAAGTGGACTGTGTCTAAAGCAACTCATTCTGCCCATGTGTTGACAGAAGAGCTGTATTGCCTATTAAGACAAAGTAAATGAATGGTGATGCCACAATTATTAATTTTTTATTTGTATAGATGGGGCCTATTTCTGGTTGATATTTCCTCAGGCTTGCTAGAGTCAGCAACAGGCTATTGAAGCCTAAGTGTAATGTTTAAGGCAAAATATTGATATTTTAGGTGAATTATTTTATTTAAATTCCTCCTTGTGACCTACTGGTTTTACAATGCATTTTTCATGCTTCAATATTAGAACTTTTAGTTTGGGGCTAACAGAAATAGTTCAGCTAATGAAAATAATGATTTTTTTCATGCTGTACTACATGGTAATTTAAAGCATTTCAATTAAACAAACTGTCTCATTAGAGCTCCTTGATAATGTAGTTCCATTTGCTTTGATACGGTCAGAAATCCTGAGGATGCTTTTGGGATACACTCTAACTCTCATATGAACTTGCTTAAGAAGGTTACCATACACCAGACATTTTAGAGTACTCAAATGACTTACTTTAAAAACATCTGAAGCCATTTTATGGTGTGGACCCAGAACAAATTACCCTTATTTAATAAGTAGCTTCCAATTTGTGTTCCAAAAAGCATCTGAATTATACCACTGAAGTTGATTTTTAAAGTTCCATTTTTCTCATAAGATTTGAAATCACATTCATTCATAAAATTCTCATCCTGAGCCGTGTGCGGTGGCTCAAGCCTGTAATCCCAGCACTTTGGGATGCCGAGGCAGGTGGATCACCTGAGATCAGGAGTTCGAGATCAGCCTGACCAACATGGAGAAACCCCACCTCTACAAAAATACAAAAATTCGCTGGGTGTGGTGGCACGTGCTGTAATCCCAGGTACTCGGGATGCTGAGGCCAGAGAATCGCTTGAATCTGGGAGGCGGAGGTTTCAGTGAGCTGAGATCACCAGTGCACTCCAGCCTGGGCGACAGAGCGAGACTCCGACTCTGTCTCAAAACAAAACAAAATAACAACAGCAAAAAACTCATTCTGTTACTACTTTGTTACTTTGTTTTTCACAGATTAATCTTATAACGGATATTATAATTTTAAAATTCACTATTTTGTATCATATTACCTATCATATTTTCCTCAAAAGATTCTAGACTCACTTGTACATTTCTCTGGAAAACAAAAAACTAAGTACATAAATAAAATTGGCCGAGCACGGTGGCTCATGCCTGTAATCCCAGCACTTTGGGAGACCAAGGTGGGCAGATCACCTGAGGTCGGGAGTTCAAGACCAGCCTGCCCAACATGATGAAACCCCATCTCTACTAAAAATATAAAAATTAGCCAGTCATGGTGGCACACACCTGTAATCCCAGCTACTTGGGAGGTTGAGGCAGGAGAATTGCTTGAACTTGGGAGACAGAGGTTGCAGTGAGCCAAGATAGTGCCATTGCACTCCAGCCTGGGTGACAAAGCAAAACTCCATCTCAAAAAATAAATAAACACAATTGTGAAAGGATCGCTAAGCTACTCAGGATGAATTATATATCATTACTTTAACTTGAATATGTAACTGCCTTCACATAAGCTAAAGGTTCAAAAAGATAAGAAATTCTATTAATTTTACTATAGTTGAAACCAGATGCTGGGCACGGTGGCTCACATCTACAATCCCAACACTTTGAGAGGCTCAGGCAGGCAGATGACCTGAGGTCAGGAGTTTGAGACCAGCCTGCCCAACATGGTGAAATCCCGTCTCAACTAAAAATACAAACATTAGCCAGATGCAATGGTAAGCACCTGCAATCTCAGCTACTCGGGAGGCTGAGGCAGGAGAATGGCTTGAACCAGGCAGAGGTTGCAGTAAGCTGATATTGCACCACTGCACTCCAGCCTGGGCGACACAGCAAGACTTCATCTCAAAAATAAAAAAGAAAACAGATGAAAAAATAAATTTTTCATATGCCTAACATAAGTAAGAAGTAAGGCACTTGAAAATTTATTTTATGTTACCAAATAGCCTCTTGAATTTAAATACCTGTTAATTTAACTTAAATATCAGACAAACCAGTTGTTGAACATAAAATAGCACAAAGATCAGCTGACTGGATATCAGCTAGTTTTTTTGGCTAGTGTATGCTATAGCAATAAGAATATCAATTTCGATATCTCAATTCAAACCCAACTGAACTTGTAAAAAAATGAGAGTTTTATGCATTTAGGCCTGCTAAAAACAGCACCATCTTTTACCTTGATTGCAAAAGCCATTTTTTTTTTATTAGTTAGGGTAAGTAATGCTAGCTGCTATAACAGATCCCAAGGTCTAACATGGCTTAACACAATAAAAATTTCTCTCTTTACACAATGTCCAATGTGGTCATTCCATCTTGTGACTTCAAAATAAGTGGGGTCTCAGAGTCCTCTCTGGATGTGATAGCCAGGGGATGGACATCAGAAAGAGTATAAAGAACACTGCAAGAGTCTTTTGGGTTTGTTGAGGGGTGAGGGAAGAATGGGAACTGGGCTCAGAAGTATTATATATCACTTCTACTCACATTCCAGTGGCCAGAATTCAGTTACATGGTCGCAACTAAGAAAAGTGGAAGCTGGGAAATGTAGTCTGTCTGTCAGGAAGTAAGAAAATGGGTTTTGGTGGACACACAGCAGTCTTGCCATAAAAATCTCTATAGCCTCATCAGGGACTTGCAACAAGGAATATAATCTCGCATTTGTTCTTACAACTAGAGAGATTGTCATCTGCTTTTAAGGTGGAATAACAAACATAGAGGTTATAAAGTAGGCTGGGCATGATGGCTCATGTCTGTAATCCTAGCACTTTGGGAGGCCAAGGCGGGCTGATCACAAAGTCAGGAGTTTGAGACCAGCCTGACCAACATGGTGAAACCCTGTCTCTACTAAAAATACAAAAACTAGCCAGGTGTGGTGGTGCACACCTGTAATCCCAGCTACTTGGAAGGCTGAGGCAGGAGAATCACTTGAGTATAGGAGGCGGAGCTTGCAGTGAGCCAAGATCACGCCACTGCACTCCAGCCTGGAAGACAGAGTGAGACTCCACCTCAAAAAAAAAAAAAAAAGGTCTATAAAATAATGGCACTAGTATAACTAAAAGGTATTTAAAAATCAGTAACCATCTATGGCACTTGTTTAATCATCAGTGTCTCAGGTGCCTCTTCTAGGCACATAGATTCAGTTTTTCTCATCTAATTATCTGAATCTCTGAGTTCTGAAGGCACTTTTCTTTTCCACTCACTTGACTATCAAAAATGGCAGACAAAGTAATTTTAACTTAACTTTAATCCTGAAAGCTGGAGTGAATCATATTAAACATAACCCAAATGTGTTTTTGTTGTTGTTGTTCTTTTCTTCCTGGCCTGTGTGACCCAGACCAGAGTTTTCAAAGGCATACTGCATGAACCAATTTGAAGCTGAAGTTATGTGTTTTGGGGGTTTTTTGTTTTGTTTTGTTTTCTATGAATTTTTGAACATTTAAACCCAGACAATGCCTCAACAGAATATCCAGTAGCCTCTGGATTGATATTTCATTCAGTTTAAGTTCCTGGCAGAGGTCTGATTTCATGAGCCCTTGTTAATTACCAAGCTTTCCAAACTTCCTGCAAGGACCTCTAATACAAAAGGCTATCCACCCATTGTATAACTGGTCTCTGAAGCAGAAATTCAGCATAAAATTGAGGCAAGTACCCAGAAAGCTCAAGCAAAATCTCACAACTTGACTTGTATCTTCTTTTAAATATCACAACCCCAGAGCAAAACAGCAAATAATTGATAGGTGATGTAGAGAAGAGTAACTGATAGGATTGAAACCCTGCAGGGACTGACCTAGAAAGAGAGATAAAAGGAACTGAGAAAGCCTGGTTGCTCCATCTTCACGCAATCCTGGGAGGTAGATGTTTCAGAGATCGGGTTTTGTCTAATCCCTCACTGACTTCAAACATTTCTATTTCGGTGGCTCTTCCTCTTTTGAATGGGGATAATATAAAATGTGTTAAATTTCCTCTCTGGGCTGAAGGTGACATTCACAAGGCATCTATCCAGTCCATTTCCTGTCTAGAAGGCAACCTTCCACTGAGGCCTTCCTGAGAGACTCCTCTGAGACCCATTTCAGGCAGTCCTCAATTGACATCCTGCCTGCTTTTCCACAAACCCAAATGAAAGTTACTTAACCTCACTGGCCTCAGTTACTCTTCTGCAAACTGGGAGTTGAAAATACCCACCGCCCAGGTTTGGATGAGAGTTAAATAAATTGTTTAAAGTCACTTAACAGATGGCTATACAAATAAAAACTCAAGCGGCTACTGTTATCTTTAAAAAGAAAGATTGCGGGACGCGGTGGCTCATGCCTGTAATCCTAGCACTTTGGGAGGCCGAGGTGGGTGGATCACTTGAGGTCAGAAGTTCAAGACCAGCCTGGCCATCATGGTGAAATCCCATCTTAAAAAAAATAATAAAAATAAAGAAAAAAAAGAAAGAAAGGTTAAACCAGCTCCCAATGACTTTCTGCATTATCGAACAATCCTTCGAGTTGGTAAAATATTATTTGAAGCCCAAAACTCTCTGTATTTAATTTTATCCTAATTCAATTCATTTTGGCTACATTTTAGAGAATCACATAATGTCTTCTATGTGGTTTTATATAGTTTCCTTTATTTGTTCTTGAAAACTCTGAAGATTCAGATAAGTGGTAGTGTTGAAACAGATGGTGCCACCCTTACCGAGTTTCTCCGCACAGGTGCTCAGTAGAGATTGAAGGTGAAGTAGTGCTTGACTTGCTACAGCAGGGATGGCAAATGTCTGGCAGTTGCAATACCCAGCTCACCTCCAAAACATACATCTATGTCTACTAATGAACATCTACATCTGCTAAGAGGTCGCCAATCTCTTTTCCACAGAGTCCATATTTTTCTACAAAGTCCTTTTCAAAAATACTTTAGACATTCTCTGCTGATCCATCAGCCACTACTAATCTATTACCATTCCTGGACTATAGCATAAATTGAAGTATATTTAAAACTGGAAGCAAATCCTTGAAGAAGAACAAACTGATTTTAACTATTTGTTTTGGTTTTCTCTGTCTAGAAATGGAAACAAAAATTACTAAAGCCAATTCTTGATCGTCTGTGATATTGGAGAGTGTGGTTTAGCATGAATGAATCAAATTAATAAACCTTCATTAGAAATGAGGCTTAAAAGAATGTCTAAATATAAAAATCATAGGACTACAAAGAGTTTACATTTCATTAAAAAATAAAATGGGGGAAAAAATCAATGGTAGGCAACCACAAACAAACCTCCTCTTTTGTCAGAGCTATTATTCACAAGTAACTAAGTCTGCAGATTTTATTTTCACCTCCTCCGCCTTTCACTGCATGTAGACTGGTAGATGGGTTCATGGGATCTACAGTGGACAAGACACAAAAACGTACAGAGACAACAGAGCTGGAAAACCACAGACACGTTGATCAGCTCTTGAATAAATATCTGCAAGACTATGAAATTGTTGGTGATTTACATATGAAAAAAGTCTCGGTGCTAATGAGAGAGAAAAGTTTAAGTGCAGTATGAGAAGCTTACAGGAAAAAGCTAAAAATATTTCAAAGGAAAATCTGTGAGTTAGAAAAAAATATATTTCCATAAGCAATTTTGTTTATCTCCTGGGTAAAAAACAAGAGCATCTCTGTCTACACTTGGTAAAGATGCTATATATTTGGCTGCCACCATTTGAGAGGAGCAGAAGAGCATCGCAGTGTACAGACTCCAGAGCCAGACTGTCTGGGTTCAATCCCAGTCCTGGAACTGTTCAGCTTTGTGAGCTTGTGCAAGCTGCACCACTTCTCTGTGCCTCAGTCATCTTCTCCATAAAGTTAGGATGATAATAGAGCCCACCTCATAACATTCTGACAAGGGTTAAATGAGTTAATATATCTAACATCTGGAATAGTTCTTGATACATACTAGGTTTCCTCCTTGGATATTTGTTGTTATTTGCTACAACCTGGCAAAGAGCAGACCCCAAAGGAATAATAGCTACTTTTAAAAAATAGTAGGACATGCATTGGAACCGAATAATTTTCTGAGTGCAAAAAAGAAAAAAAAAAATAGTAGGATGGGCCAAGCACAGTGGAGGCTGGGATGGGTGGATTGCTTGAGCTCAAGAGTTCAAGACCATCTTGGGCAATATGGAAACACCCTGTCTCTACAAAAAAATACAAAAATTAGCCAGGTGCGATGGCGCACACCTATAGTCTCAACTACTTGGGAGGCTGAGGCAGAGGTTGCAGTGAGCCATAATCATGCCACTGCATTCCAGCCTGGGTGATAGAGCCAGACCCTGTCTCCAAAAACTAAAAATAAATAAATAAAATAAAAATACGATATAAAGTCCTTAAAATGGCCTATCAGGTGCCAATTAATCCACGAGTGGATAAAGAAAATGTGGTATATAAATAGATGGAATACTACTCAGCCATAAAAAGGAATGAATTAATGGCATTCACAGCAACATGAAGAGAATTGGAGACTATTATTCTAAGTGTAACTCAGGAATGGAAAACCAAATATATGTTCTCACTTATAAGTGGGAGCTAAGCTATGAGGGTGCAAAGGCATAAGAATGACACAATGGACTTTGGGGACTTGGGGGGAAAGGGAGGGAAGAGGGTGAGGGATAAAAGGCTAAAATTGGGTTCAGTGTTTACTGCTCGGGTGATGAGTGCACCAAAATCTCACAAACCACCACTAAAGAATTTACTCATGTAACCAAATATTACTTGTTTTCCAAAAACCTATGGGAAAAAAAAATCGTCTGTTGGGGAAAAAAATACTAAGATGTATTACTGAGTTTTGTTGTCATGTGGTTTTTTAAAAATACTTTTTTGAAAGTGTATTGGTTATTTATTGTTGCTGTAACATATTTTCATAAATCCAGTGGCTTAAACAACACAAATATATTCTCTTCCAGTACTTGAGATTAGAAGTCTAAAATGGGTCTCACTGGGCTAATATCAAGGTGTTGGCAGGGCACTTCTTTTCTAGGACCTTTCAGGGAGAATCCATTTTCTTGCCTTTTCTGGATCCTAGAGACTGCCCACAGTCCTTTGCTGCTGGTGCCATGCCATTGTCAAAGCCAGCAATGGCCAGTCAAGATTTCTTACATCACTCTGATGCCGAATCTTCTACCTCCTTCTCCCATATTTCAAGACTCCTGTGATTTCATTGGACCCACCCTGATAATCCAGGATAGCCTCCCTATTTTAAGGTCAGCTGATTAGCAAACTCAATTCATCTGCAACCCTGATTCCTCTTTGCCATGCAATGAAACATATTCACAGGTTCCAGAGATTAGGGCATAGACATTGTGGGGAGACCATTGTTCTGCCTACTCCAGAGGGGAATAACATCTATCCTAGAAGCTGGAATGATTAATATAGTCTGCATGGTAAAGGAAGAAGAGTTCTGGAGTAAGCAAACAAGAGGTCTGAGTTCAAGGCTGTGTCTGGTTATTAGCTAGTTTCGTAATCTCAAGAAATGTTAAGTCACTTTATCTCTTTGGACCTCTATGCAATAAGAGTTGATGTTATATGACCTATGACTCCATCAAATTAAAAATAAAGGGTGAAAGTCACAGGATTATACAACAAAGCATCAAGATACTCCTCTGCAGAAGATAGCTCTAAATTTAGTTTTTAAATGAGTCTACCTTTACCTGCCCTACTTGGCCCTACTTGGCTTTTCTCCTTTTCATACTGTAAAAACCATGCATCATCACAAGTTCTGGATATTGGGAGAGGTGCAGTATTTTTGAGGCAAGATGTGTGAACTGTTTTATCAATGCATACCAACATTCACTTCCACATGGGAGAAAATATTTCTGTGGTGTTCTTTCTTAAACCTGACTTATTCCTATAGGTGGACACAAGTAATATTTTAAAATAAAATCTGATTTTATTTCAGCTATAATTAGAAACCATTTACTTGAAAGTTCTTCTTTTTGAAAATGGGAGACGAATACATTATCCTTCCCATGACTTTCTGAATTCTTGAAAATCACTAGGTCATCCCTTGTTCTCCTTCATAAGACTTACTTTTCAATCCTTTAATCATATTTGTTGCAAACTTAAGAAACTACTTTTAACCCTTTGGGAGGGGCTGTTGTTAATCAAAATGGAGGCATTAGGGCAGATATAAAGCCAAGAAAACCTATCATTCATTATGCTAAGCACATTAATAGAGTTTATCCTTATACTGAAGATCCTGGAAAAAAGAGATAAAAGAGATATTTCTTTATTTTTAAAATTCATTATTAAGCAGAAAAGAATCCATCTTAACTACTACAACTATTTACAGTCTCAGAAGTAGCTTGATAACAGAAAATAATCCTGCCTGAACTAACAAATAAGCAATATAAATTCAAGCCTCAGTTATGTCATTAGCTGTGCGGCCATGGACAAGTCACTTGACCTCTGTAAACTTTCATTTCTCAGTGTTCATTCACTGGACTGCAAGAGGTTAACCGGGTCCAACAAAGAGTAACAAAGAAAACATGATAGGGTGGAGATCACATTAAGAAGAAACCTATTAACCATTTTCAGAAGTGTTGAATTTCAAATATCACAAATTTAAACAAAATTCCCTCAACAGGGAATTGATGGCCCACCTATTTGATTTATTCTGTCAACCCACCCAGGAATGCTAGCAGCTTAGTAAACTGTATGATGAAAAGAAAACAAAAAAAGTTTGTAAGATTTGTTACTTTTTGGAAAACAAATGAGTATAGTTTTTTAAAAAAAAAAATAGTTTTTTTTTTGGGGGGGGGGTTGTTGTTGTTGTTGAGAGTCTTGCTCTATCCTCCAGGCTGGAATGTAGTGGTGCTATCTTGGCTCATTGCCACCTCCGCCTCCCGGGTTCAAACTATTCTCCTGCCTCAGCCTACCAAGTAGCTGGGGTTATAGGCATGCGCCACAGCACCCGGCTAATTTTTGTATTTTTAGTAGAGCCGGGGTTTCACCATCTTGGCCAGGCTGGTCTTGAACTCCTGACCTCATGATCCACCCACCTCGGCCTCCCAAAATGCTGGGATTACAGTCATGAGCCACCGCACTCAACTGTGTTTTTTTATTTCAGAATCAAACTTGTTTTCATTTTCAGGTCCCTATGAAACAAGTGACGACAATGCTAAATATTGAGTTAGTTCAGTTGAGCTTGACACTATTGAGGGCCCAAGCAGAGGTTTATTTCCTCAAAAAGCAATCAACATTCTCCCTCTTGCATTACCAAAGTCTGCACCCTAACTAGGTAGTCACCTCAAAAACCTTACTTTAGTAACACAGAGCAGAGAGTAAGGGAGTATGAGACCATCATACCTGTAGTGGAAAAACAACTCAAACATGCCTGAGTGACAGACAACAGCCACAAACGGTATCTCTTTTCCTTGTGAAAAATAGCCCATCTCCATGCTTTGGCTGACTATTGAACCTTGAGGACAGCCTCTGGTTCCAAACAGAAAGCAATGCAGATCTCAGTGGCATTCCAATCTAGTCTGTTTCGAGTTCCCACAGACATTTTTTAGCTGGTGGTAGGCTGTTGCCTTCAGGAATTTGTCATTTACAGAATCTTAGAAAGTGGGTTTGAGTGTTCCCTGCCCTCTTCCCAGGCAGGAACAGCTATGTCATAGCAAATCCATCAGGCATTCAGCTGCTTCTTGTCCCAGACCTCCTGGAGTTGGCCTATCTTTTTAAGCCAATTTGAGCTTCTCTCTTCTCTTTGTTCCCCCTTGGCTATCTATGACAAGAGGATGGATCTTAGAGCTGTGTGGTCCAGCAGGGATATTTTGGGCTAATAACACCCATTGTGCTTGGAAACTTAACATTTGCATGGTACCACAATAAAGTTCCTGAGTAGAATTTGCTTGTCTGTGCTAAAAACTTCAGTAGACCATTGACAGGGGCCAAAGCCTTCAGTGAAGAGAGAGGGTGCAGTCTTATAGATGGGATGGGGCAGGAAATAATAAAGTGTCTAAATGCGGGGCTGACTTACCCAAGTAATAAAGTGTCTAAATGCGGGGCTGACTTACCTTTATTGCCGAAGGTGTGATCTTGAAAGATCTGAAGACAGAAACCAAGAAATGAATGTCGTATTGTCACTTTTCATTCCCCAGCAAAAGACATCTTCTCCTGATTTTTCTGATAGAATGATTCAGTAACAAAAACTCTGCATTAAAAAAAGAAACACTTTCTTTAAAATTTGTCTTGTGAAAAGGTATTGCTTATTATGCTATTTAGATTTGATTTCCTAGGGTGGAAATATTTGGCTGTGTTAACAACAGTGCATCAAGCATACAGACACAGAGCCAGTGACCTGGCTCCTTAAATAAATGATTTAAGTAGAGGTGGCTCTTGGCCTTCAGGACACAAAATCTGTTTTTGTTTCTGTTTTGTATACTAATATCAGCAAAGGCTTCCCTTTTCTCTTTGCATTTGGAAACTTTTGGTTAAATTTTATTAGGTGTCTCTCTTTTAATGTATAAGTTTTTACATAATGTTGGATAAAGTTGATTATTCAGAATGCTTAAATAACAGTTGAACAGCTATTAAAATTTGAAATCATTAGATTCACTTGGCCAAAAAATACTTTCTGCCTCTACTCCCCACCGTTTTTTTTTTTTTTTTGAGACAGTCTTGCTCTGTTGCCTAGGCTGGAGTGCAATGGCGTGATCTCAGCTCACTGCAACCTCCACCTCCCAAGTTCAAGTGATTCTCCTGCCTCAGCCTCCCGAGCAGCTGGGATTACAGGCACTCGCCACTACACCAGCTAATTTTGTATTTTTAGTAGAGATGGGGTTTCACCATGTTGGTCAGGCGGGTCTTCAACTCCTGGCCTCAAGTGTACCACCTGCCTTGGCCTCCCAAAGTGCTGGGAATACAGGAATGAGCCACACACCCAGCCCTCAGCTCTTTTTAATAGAATCTTCAAAAATATATCAGCTGGGCGTGGTGCGTCACACCTGTAATCCCAGCACTTTGGGAGGCCGAGGCTAGTGGATCACTTGAAGCTAGGAGTTTGAGATCAGCTTGGCCAACATAGCGAAACCCCGTCTCTACCAGAAATAGAAAAATTAGCCGGAGCGCAGGCCTGTAATCCCAGCTACTCAGGCAGCTGAGACACAAGAATCGCTTGAACCCAGGAGGCAGAGGCTGCAGTTAGCTGAGATTGCACCACTGCATTCCAGCCTGGGGGACAGAGGGAGACTCCATATCAAAAAAAAAAAAAAAAAAAAAAAAAAAAATGTATATTATTGCCTGTATTAAACATCTTGTAGGGTACTGAGATCGAGATTCCGGATATGTTTGGACACTGTACAGCTGTGGGCTGAAGACTAGAATGAATATGTACTGACCTTAGAACTTGCCTTTGTAACTATTACTTTTTATTAAATGACTGATATTGCATTTTTTTTAAAGATTTCCCTATTTTTCCTGAAAGCCTAGTGTAAAAGTTAATTGCAGTTAATTTATGGTTTCATTTAATTAAGTTCCATATAAATAAGATTTTATTGTAACATGGTCAATTGTATTATGAATATGAGATTTATTTGGGGCAATGTTAGCACTTACAGGCTGGAAGAAACCTAATGTCTTTAAAACTTGAAAGAAGAGTTTTCTTAGAACTTATTTTCTACATGCCACACAGGTCTGCCTCTTTCTGGTGAAACCTAATTCCAAGCATCTCTTTTTATCTCTAAGAACTCCAGCTCTGATTGTGTCCTTGCTTTGGTGACACCCTGCTGGCTCCTTTGTGTTGCTCCGAATTCGTCAAAAGAATGTGCAAGATCCTGATGAGCTCAGTGTCCCTTAGACACTGCTAGGTCATGCCTTCCTCTCTGAAGAGTCCTTCCCAACCTTATGCCTGCTTCCAGAGTTGGTGGGGTTGGCTTTGGAGCAGGACTTAATTTTACCTCCTGTGCTCAATTGCTTTCTTTAATTAATGAAAAGCCAGCAAAGAACAGCTTAATGCATAAGGAAAAATGAATTTAGGGAAGTTATTCATCTGCCTGTAAATAATAGCTTCATGGATATGAAGTAGCTAATTCTCGACAATATTAGATGCTCTCTCAATAAAAGCAAGAGAGAGCAAAGATCCTAGAAATTTCTTTGTCATGCAAAAGTCCTCTGTCCCCCCATCCCCATAACTCCCTGGTTTTTTTTTTTAGAAGGGACATTTGTTCTCTCTTATAATCTGGAAATGTATGTGCCTAATTGAAATAAGATGTATTCTTTAAATGATGAAAATTAAAAGTGATCAAAATAGATTTCTGTTATCCTTGGGGCATTGGGAGTTTAAATGCAAACTGCTTGGCTTGCAATGTGGGGAATTAATTATTGGTAATTGAAGTTGTAAGCTTAATTCCCTGCTTGCTTCAATGAAAATGAATCCTTTTATTTAATATTGAAATAAACACCACTAACCTCATGATCTGGGACAGCACATGCACTCAGCTTTTGAGCAACAGTGAATTTTTGAAAAGCTTTCTATTTTTAACACTGAATTGTGATTAAAACAAAGTAAAACAAAAACACTGGGGTTGAGGAAGGGCA
>PVKP010015194.1:17500-50981 GCA_004027715.1 Plecturocebus donacophilus
CCATAATGCCAGAAGCCTGGTCATTTCCCTTTAGTAAGAAGACTGGAATAATGTTTTCTGCCAAAAATATCAAGGTAGGAGGAAAGTTTTTTTGATTTTTGGGTTATTCTTTTCTTTTCTTTTCTTTTTTTTTTTTTTTTTTTTTGAGATGGAGTCTTGCTCTGTTGCCCAGGTTGGAGCACAGTGGCACAATCTCCGCTCACTGCAGCCTCTGGCTCCCAGGTTCAAGCAATTCTCCTGCCTCAGCCTCCTGAGTAGCTGGGATTACAGGTGTACACCATGACACTTGGCTAATTTTTGTATTTTTAGTAGAGATGGGGTTTTGTCATGTTGGCCAGGCTGGTCTCAAACTTCTGGCCTCAAGTGATCCACCCACCTGGGCCTCCCAAAGTGCTGGGATTAGAGGCATGAGCCACTGTACCCTGCCAGGAGGAAAGATTTTTAAAATGTTGACATGAGAATTTCACCAACAAAGAGCCCATCCAGATCACTTGACAGTGACATCCAAAGTAAACAAGCTCCACAGAAGCACTCAGAGCAACCAATTAGGATTTAAATCCCTTGTTCTTAATCATAAAGGAAGGATAACCAGATATGGAAGATAAAGACCAAACCAATCAAGAAGAAAGCAATTTGAAGGAAATAGAGACCATATAGAGGGAAAAAAATTCCTCCAACAAAGCTATTCTTTTTTTCCCCCCTTTGAGACAGGGTCTCATTCTGTTGCCCAGGCTGGAGTGCAGTGGCACTATCTTGGCTCACTGTAGTTTCGATCTCCTGGGCTCAATCAACTCTCCCACTTAACCCTCCTAATTGGCCAGGACCTCAGGCATGCACCATCATGCCCAGCTAGTTTTTTAAATTAAATTAATTAATTTTTTTTTTTTTTTTTTGAGATGGAGTCTCACTCTGTCACCTAGGCTGGAGCACAGTGGCGGGATCTCGGCTCATTGCAACCTCTGCCTCCCAGGTTCAAACAATTCTCCTACCTCAGCCTCCCGAGTAACTGGGATTACAGGTGCATGCCACTATGCCTGACTAATTTTTGTATTTTCAGTAGAGACAGGGTTTCACCATGTTGATCAGGCTGGTCTTAAACTCCTGACCTCAGGTGATCTGCCTACCTAGGCCTCCCAAAGTGCTGGGATTACAGGTGTGAGCCATTGTGCCCAGCCTAATTTTTTATAAATTTTAAATTAGCCCAGCTAATTTTTATAAATTTTAAAATTTTACTTTAAGTTGTGGGATACATGTGCTGAACGTACAAGTTTGCTACACAGGCATACATGTGCCATGGGGGTTTGCTGTACCTATCAAATCGTCATCTAGGTTTTAAGCCCCGCATGCATTAGGTATTTGTCTTAATACTCTCCCTTCCCTTTCCCCCTACCCCCAACTTTTGTATTTTTAGTGGAGACAGGTTCTCATCATATTGCCCAGGCTGGTGTCAAACTCCCGAGCTCAAGCAATTTACCCACCTCAGCTCCCAAAGTGGGCCACCATGCCTGGCCAAATAAAGCTATTCTTAATAACCTCAGAGAGGCCGGGTGTGATGGCTCCTGCCTGTAATCCCAGCACTGTGGGAGGCTGAGGCGGGCAGATCACCTGAGGTCAGGAGTTCGAGACCAGCCTGACCAACATGGCGAAACCCCATTGCTACTAAAAATAGAAAATATTAGCTAGTGGCACATGCTTGTAGTGCCGTTACTCAGGAGGCTGAGGCAGGAGAATTGCTTGAACCCAGGAAGCATAGGTTGCAGTGAGCCGAGATCGTACCACTGCACTCCAGCCTGGGTGACTGGGTGACTATTGAAAAAAAAAAATTGACAGAAAGTATTTCCTTTGTGAAAATAGAAAACGATGCTATGTAAAAAGAAAATTCAGAGAATTAAAAAAGCAATTAATTGCTGAAATGAACAATTCAACAGAAGAGTTGGAAAATAAAGTTCAAGAAAGTGGTAAGAAAACACAGCAAAAAGACAGAGGGAAAACAGAAGGTATAAGAAAAATAAAGGGAACACACCTAAAGGTCCCACATCTGACTAATAAGGGTTCCAAGAAGAGAGCAAAGAAAAAATGAAGAAGAAAAATCATCAATAAAATAATTCAACAAAAAATTTTTCAGAACTGAAGACATAAATTGACAGATGAAAAAGGCCCACCAAGTGCTCCTGCAAAACAGATTGTAGTAGATTTACAACAAGAAACATCACTGTGAAATTTCAGAACACTGGGGACAAAAAGATCCTATAAACTTGCAGAGAGAAAAATAGATTACTTAGGACTAGGAATCAGAATGCCTTCACACTTCTCGGCTACAAGACAAGAGAAAGACCTTCAAAATTTTTTAAGAGTCCAGGCGCAGAAGCTCACACCTATAATCCCAGCACTTTGAAACACAAAGGCAGAAAGATCACTTGAGCCCAAGCGTTTAAGGGTGCAAGTGAGCTATGATCGTGCCACTGTACTCCAGCCTTGGCAAGAGAGCAAGACCCTGAAAACGTCTTTGCAAAATTATAACAGCAACAGAAATCCACCGTAGTTGACTACATTTTGCTTGTAACCTCCAAGTTGTCTTTGGTTATCACTGGGGGTAGGCCAAGCTAACTTTGGAAGAAATTTAGTTTGTATTTTAACTTTAAAACAAGGATGAGGCTGGGCACAGTGGCTCAAGCCTGTAATCCCAGCACTTTGAGAGGCCAAGGTGGGCAGATCACCAGAAGTCAGGAGTTCAAGGTCAGACTGGCCAGCATGGTGAAACCCCTTCTCAAAAAAAAAAAAAAAAAAAAAAAGGATGATAATAGTCCCTCCCTAAAACTAAATCCTTGTGGGTAGTGCGGGTGTCTTACACCTGTAATCCCAGCATTTTGGAGGCTGAAGCAGATTGATCACCTGAGGTCAGGAGTTCGAGACATGGTGAAACCCCATCTCTACTAAAAATACAATAAATTAGCTGGGCCTGGTGGCAGGCGCCTGTAATCCCAGCTACTCGGGAGGCTGAGGCAGGAGAATCGCTTAAACCCAGGAGGTGGAGGTTGCAGTGAGCCAAGATCTCACCATTGCACTCCAGCCTGGGCCACAAGAGTAAAATTCCATCTCAAAATAAATAAATGAAAATAAAAACTGGCCAGGTACGGTGGCTCATGGCTGTAATCCCAGCACTTTGGGAGGCTGAGGCAGGTGGATCATGAGGTCAGGAGTTCGAGATCAACCTGACCAACATGGTGACACCCCATCTCTACTAAAAATGCAAAAACTAGCTGGGTGTGGTGGGGCATGCCTGTAATCCCAGCTGCTCAGGAGGTTGAGGCAGGAGAATCACCTGAACCCAGGAGGTGGAGGTTGTAGTGAGCCAAGATTGTGCCATTGCACTCTAGCCTGGGCAACAAAGCAAGACTCTGTCTCAAAAAAATAAAATAAAATAATAAAAACTAAGCCCTTTCTTGCTCAGGGACTGAAAACCGCCTTTGTAAAACGAATGTAAAACAACAGGATTAGGATTATGGGAGGAACCTGAACTCTGCTAAAATATAAGAGTAGTTTCTATAATCCCTTGGGGCATCATGTGGCCAGAGGTCACCAGACTTGTAACTTCTCCAATTGCTCTTCAAGATAACACCACTATTGTAAAACCTAAAATTATTATTATTTTTTGCAATACTTTTCAGACTATCCTCACCCACACTCATGACTCAGGACTCAACTAATCCTGTAACCTCACCCAGAAGCTGATTCAGTACACAAGGACCATTCTCCACACTCCTATGATTTCATCCCCAACAAATCAGCAACACCACTCCCTAGACCCCCACCAAATTGACCATAAAAACCGTAGCCTTCAAGCCTTCAGTGTAGCTGATTTGAGTGATCACTCTATTTCTCCTGCATGGGCCAGCCTCATGTCAATGAAACTCTACAGCAATGCTGTGGTCTCAGTGAATTGATTTTGTCTGTGCAGTGGACAGAAAGAATCTGGCAATTCCAACACTGTCTTTAAAACAACAACAACAAAAATTCTTAAGTTAAAGCATTCCTATTGCAATTCTATATTCAGCCTGTCAAATGCACAGGAGGGAAGAATAAAAACATTTTCAGGCCAGCCGCTGTGGCTCATGCCTATAATCCCAGTACTTTGGGAGGCTGAGGTGGGAGGATTACCTGAGGCCAGGAGTTCTGAGACTAGCCTGGCGAAAACATGGTGAAACCCTGTCTGTACTAAAAATGCAAAAATCAGATGAGCATGGTGGCGCACCTCTAATTCCAGCTAATTGGGAGGCTGAGGCGGGAAATCACTTGAACCCAGGAGGCAGATGTTGCAGTGAGCCGAGATCACAAGACTGTACTCTGGCCTGGGTGACAAGAGTAAAACTCCATCTCAAAAAATAAAAATTTTTTAAAATGCAACATCTTAGGACAGTGAGTCACAAAATAAGCCCTCAATGAATGGTAGCAATAATTAACATAAATTAAAAGTGCCATCCACCTGGTGAGAGACAGCTAGATTGCTTTTAATTCTCCACTTCACAAATATAACAAAAATATTCATATGTGACTTATGTAGAAAAAATACAATTTTCCAAACATTTCCAGACCTTTTGCTCAGCACAGAGTAGGACTGTACTTCCTGGTTATTTACTTTCCCCTTGATGATAAACGTGACAAAGAGACTGCTTTGGCGGAGGAAATGTGAGTTGAATTGATATGTATTACTTAAGGGTAAAAGCTTTCAGAACCAATATAGAATTTTAATTAACTTTCAGATTACTAGTGAATGGCTCTGTCACTAAACTACCTATTAACATGCTTTACACATTTTTATTTTTTAAAAATTTTGGGTTGTTTTTGCTGTGTAGGATTTCTATGTCTACACAGGGTCTGTAACTATTGAGCACTTGAGATGTGGCTAGAAATGAATTTTTCATTTCATTCCATTTAATTTAAATTTAAAACTGAAACAGCATTTTGGTAAGTGTACGTTTTACTTTAACTGTTATATCATTTTAAGATATTGTTATTGTTTTATTATAGTGCACATTTTAGGTTCATACATTATTTCTTATATTATTCATAAATACATCACAAATGTAGCCAGTGTCAATGGACTGATCTGGTTTGAATGACTTTTTTCTATGAACTATGTAACACTGTAATGTGTTTATTTGAATATTTTATGCAAACAGCAAGAGTTATAGTGATACCCACTTAAACCATCAATGATAATTAAATTTATGCACCCTGCCAATCTCTACCCTATAATTGGCATATTTAGATTAGTTATACTGAAAGTAACGATTGATATGCTGGACTTGAGTTGGCTATTTTATTACTTGTTTACTGTTTGTTCCCTCCGTTTTTCATTCCTCTGTTTCCCCTTTCTCAACTTTCTGTTGATCACTTGAAAATGTTTTAGAATTACATTTTGACTTTATGGTTTTTTGAGTGTATTTCTTTGAATAGTTTTCTTAACAGTTTCCCTTGATATAACAATATGCTTGCATCGTTTATCACAGTCTAACAGCGTTGACATTTTACCATGTTGAGTGTAGAAACCTTACTTCTGTTAGGCCCCTTCACTCTCTCACTTTTTAATTGAAATGTTTGTTGAGATAATTGCAGATTCACATGCAGTTGTAATAAATAATAGAGATTCCTTATATGCTGATTCCAGTTTTCCTCAATGGTAAAACTTTACAAATCTGTATCATAACAGCCTAACTAGGATACTTACACTGATACAATCCACGGATCAGAGTTTCCCATTGGAATCATTTGCATGCATGTGATGTATTACGTTCCATATATATATATTTTTTGTGGTTATTTATTTATTGAGATGAATCTCCCTCTGTTGCCCAGGCTGGAATACAGTGACACAATCCCTGGTCACTGCAACCTCCACCTCGTGGGTTCAAGCTATTCTCCTGCCTCAGCCTCTGGAGTAACTGAGATTATAGGCATGTGCCACCATGCCTAGCTCATGTTTGTATTTTTAGTAGAGACAGAGTTTCACCATGTTGGCCAGGCTAGTCTCGAACTCCTGACCTCAGGTGATCCACCCGCCTTGGCCTCCCAAAGTGCTTGAATTATAGGCATGAGCTGCCACACCCGGCCAAGTTCCATATATTTATATCTTCTGTGCAGGTTTGTATATCCACCGCCACAGTCAAGATGCTTAACATTTCCAATATGACAGGGAGCCCACCTAATGCCTTTTATACCTACATCCACCTCTCTCCCACCTCTGCCAACCACTTTTTAAGATTCTAGACTAACAAGATGACTAATATCCTAAAATACCCTACAGTCTGCAGAGAAACTTAGAATAATGTACAAATTAAATCTATTACTTCCCATCCCTTCAGAAATTATTAAATAATTATAAAAAGGCTCTTGGTACATATTAACAGGATATTGAAATTGATGCAAGCTACTGATTATATTCAGATGTCCTAATTTTACTAGTATTCATTTATGTGTCTATGTGTGTTTATATATTGTTTTCTTTTTTCATCTTTATTTTATTTTTATTATGTGTTTATGAATTTTTTATACAATGTTATCACCTATGTAGGTCATGTACCCACTACTACAATCAAGATATTCAACAGTTCCAAAACACAAAGATCCTCTGTGTTGTTCTCATAACCACATCCTCCTGCCTCTCCCACCCCGACTCTCTGGTAGCCATTTGTCCTGGCAATATATACGCATTTCTAAAATTTCATCATTTCAAAATGTTGGAAAAATGAAATCATATATTATACAACCTTTAGGTGGCCTTTTTATTCAGTATAATTCCCTAGCAATTTATTTCTCCCCACCTCTTAAATGTAATGCCTTAAGTATTTCCTCTACATACATTGAATACTACATGTGATTGGTATTGTCATTTTTTAATCCTGTGATGGGCAGAATAATGCTCACCCTCAAAGATGTCCACATCCTAATCCCCCAAAACAGTTAATAGGTTATGTGGCAAAGTGGAAGCAAGGTAGCAGGTGCAATTAAGGCTGCTAATCAGCTGACTTTAAGATAGAGAGATTATTCTATATTATCAAGGGGGGCCCAATACAGTCATAAGTATTCTTAAAAGTGGAAGAGCAGTGAGTCATATGCCCAGAGTCCCAGCTACAGGGGAGGATGAGGTGAAGGGATTGCTTGAGCTAAGGAGTTCCAGGCCAGCCTGGACAACATAGCAAGACCCCATGTCAAATGTACATATATACATACATACAGAAATACATATACAAATGTGGGAGAGTGAGGCAAAAAAGAAAACCAGAGAGGTAGCAGTGTGAGTGTGAGAAGGACTCACCAACATTGCTGGCTTTGAAGATGGAAGAAAAGTGCCATGAGCCAACAAAAGCAGATGTCCTCTCAAGGATGGGAAAGACAAGGAAATGGATTCTCCCCTAGTCTTCAGAAGGAAGGCAGCTCTGTGGACACTTGATTTTAGCCTAGTGAGACTCATTTTGTACTTCTGATCTCTAGAAGTATCAGATAATTTATTTGTATTGTTTAAGCCATTGGGTTTGCAGTTACTTGTTACAGCAGCAATATGAAACAAATTTGAACCATTAAACATGATTTTTAAAACTAAGAGGTAAAAAGTAGTCTGTTATAGTTACCCTATTTTTGTTCATTCCATTGTTCTTTCTTTCTGAAGTTCTATGCCTGCTGTTATTTCCTTTGAGGAATATCCTTAGTCATTCTTTAAAGGTAGGTTGACTGGTAATTCTCTTAGTTTCCTTTGTCTGAGAAGAAATTAAATTTCAATACCTAGTAACTATAATGAAATCATTTCTAGCTTACCATAAATAAATGCATACCACTAATGCAGAATAAAGTGGAGATACAGAAACCAGTACTACAAATGGGCCATTCAGAAAAAAGGACTGAAAGAAAGCACATCACAAATTCTACAATGAATGGAAACTGCAATTTACTGCAACACAGCAAAATGAAAAACGCTATTTGTGTGTAAAAAATATCTTGGATCGACAGATCCAAGATGGCCGATTAGGAGCAGCTCAGGATTGCAGCTCCCAGTGAAAGTGCAGAGGGTGAGTGGACACCACATTTCCAGACGAATTTTTATTGCCCACAGACCAGGAGATTCCCAGGCAGAGGAGCCCCATGGGTCGCCAGCACAGGTGTTTTGGCCGGCGCAGCTGTTTTGGCCAGCACCGCTGTTTTGGCTGGCAGCTTGTTTTGACTGGTGCTGTGGTTCTCTGCACAAAATACACGGGTCCAGGCACCATTTTAGCTGGCAATTGGAGCTCTTGGGATAGAGAGTCACCCATTCAACTGATAAAAAAAAAAAAGGGGGAACTGAAACAGGGAGCCAGGCCAGGAGATTCCTGGGCAAAAAAGCACCACGAATCTCAGCGCAGCTGTTTCAGCTGGCACGGTGGGTCACTGCATGGGAAATCACACAGATCCCGGCCCCTTTTCAACAGGCAACTGGAACACCTGGGACACAGAGGCACCTATTCAACTCAAAAAAAAAAGGGCTCTGAGGCAGAGAGCCAGGTGATCAGGTTCGGCTGGTTCACCCCTCCACCACAAAAAAAAAAACAGCAATCTGAAATGCTCTGGATAGAGATTCACAGCAAGCACAGCTGAACCCGGGACAGACCAGCTCTGTGGGGGAGGGGTGTCCACCATTACCGAGGCAGTCCACCACTACGGAGGCAGTCCGCCATTACAGAGAGAGTCCGCCATTATAGAGTTGGGCCACCATTGCCGAGGCAGTTCTAACTATACCCGTATAAACAGGACTACAGGGAAGTTCACACGGCAGCTGCGAGGAGCCCACAGCTGCTCAGCAAAGCCTCTGCAGGCAGACAGTGACTAGGCTGCCCCCTGGCTGGGCAGGGCAGCCCTGAAAAAAGGCAGCAGCACAAGAGAAACTCATAAATAAAGCCCTAAATCCCCAGGACAGAGCACCTGGGGGAAAAAAAAGAGGGTTTATGAGTTCTGCTGCAGCAGACTTAAACGTACCTGCCCAAAAGCTCTGAATGAACAACGGAGCTCACAGTTCAGCACATGAGCTCCTATGAAGGACAGACTGTCTCCTCAAGCAGCTCCCTGACCCCCGTATATCCAAAGAGTCACCTCATAAAGGAGAGCTCAGACTGACATCTGGCAGGTATCCTTCTGGGACAAAGATAGCAGAAGAAGAAACTGGCAGCAACCCTTACTGTTCTGCAGCAGCTGCAGGTGATCCCCAGGGAAGCAGGGCCTGGAGTGGACCTCAGCAGTCCTACAGCAGAGGGGCCTGAACATTAGAAGGATAACTAAGAAACAGAAAGAAATAACTTCATCATCAACAAACTTCATCAACATCCACTCAGAGACCCAATCTGAAAGTCAACAATTACAAAGATGACAGGTGGATAAATCCACAAAGATGGGAAGAAACAAGTGCAAAAAGGATGAAAACACCCGAAACCAGAAGTCCTCTCTTCATACAAGGGATCACAACTCCTCACCAACAAGGGAACAAGGCTGGATGGAGAATGAGTGTGATGAATTGACAGAATCAGGCTTCAGAAGGTGGGTAATAAGAAAATTCTCTGAGCTGAAAGAACATGTTCTAACCCAATGCGAAGAAACTAAGAAGCTTGAAAAAAGATTTAATGAAATGCTAATGAGAATAAACGACTTAGAGAGGAATATAAGTCAATTGATGGAGCTGAAAAACACAACATGAGAACTTCGCAAAGCATGCACAAGTTTCAACAGCCGAATTGACCAAGCAGAAGAAAGGATATCAGAGGTTGAAGATCAACTCAATGAAATAAAACGAGAAGGCAAGATTAAAGAAAAAAGGGTAACAAGGAATGAACAAAGTCTTCAAGAAATATGGGACTATGTGAAAAGACCTAATCTACATTTGATAGGTGTACCTGAATGTGATGGAGACAATGAATCCAAGCTGGAATATACTCTTCAGGATATTATCCAGGAAAATGTCCACAAACTAGCAAGGCAGGCCAATATTCAAGTGCAGGAAATACAGAGAACACCACAAAGATATTCCTCAAGAAGAGCAACCCCAAGGCACATAATCGTCAGATTCACCAGGGTTGAAATTAAGGAGAAAATACTAAGGGCAGCCAGAGAGAAAGGTCGGGTTACCCACAAGGGAAGCCCATCAGACTCACAGCAGATCTCTCAGCAGAAACCCTACAAGCCAGAAGAGACTGGGGGCCAATATTCAACATCCTTAAAGCAAAGAACTTTCAACCCAGAATTTCATATCCGGCCAAACTAAGCTTCATAAGTGAAGGAGAAATAAAATCCTTTACGAACAAGCAAGTACTCAGAGATTTCATCACCACCAGGCCTGCTTTACAAGAGCTCCTGAAAGAGGCACTAAACATAGAAAGAAACAACCAGTACCAGCCACTCCAAAAACAAACCAAATGGTAAACAGCATCACCACAAAGAAGAAACTGCATTAACTAATGAGCAAAACAGCCAGCTAGCATCAAAATGGCAGGATCAAATTCATACATAACAATATTAACCCTAAATGTAAATGGGCTAAATGCCCCAATCAAAAGACACAGACTGGCAAATTGGATAAAAAGCCAAAACCCATTGGTGTGCTGTATCCAGGAAACACATCTCACATGCAAGGATACATAAAGGCTCAAAATAAAGGGATGGAGGAAGATTTACCAAGCAAATGGAGAGCAAAAAAAAAAGCAGGACTGGCAATTCTCGTCTCTGATAAAATTCAAATCAACAAAGATCAAGAGAGACAAAGAAGGACATTACATAATGGTAAAAGGATCAGTGCAACAAGAAGAGCTAATGATCCTAAATATATACGCATCCAAAACGGGAGCACCCAGATACATAAAGTAAGTTCTCAATTACTTACACAGAGATTAGACTCCCACACGATAATAGTGTGAGACTTTAACACCCCATTGTCAATATTAGACAGAACAATGAGACAGAAAATTAACAAGGATATCCAGGACTTGAATTCAGACCTAGACCAAGCAAACCTAATAGACATTTACAGAACTCTCCACCCCCAAATCCACAGAATATACATTCTTCCAGCACCACATCACACCTACTCTAAAATTGACCACATAATTGGAAGTAAATCACTCCTCAACAAATGCAAAAGAATGGAAATCATAACAAACAATCTCTCAGACCACAGTGCAATCAAGTTAGAACTCAGAATTCAGAAACTAACTCAGAACCACACAGCTTCAAGGAAACTGAACAACTGGCTCTTGAATGTTGACTGGATAAATGATGAAATTAAGGCAGAAATAAAGATGTTCTTTGAAACCAATGAGAATGAAGACACAATGTACCAGAATCTCTGGGACACATTTAAAGCAGTGGCTAGAGGATATATAGCAATAAATGCCCACATGAGAAGCAAGGAAAGATCTAAAATCGACACCATAGAGTCAAAATTAAAAGAGCTAGAGGAGCAAGATCAAAAAAACTCGAAACCTAGCAGAAGACAAGAAATAACTAAGATGAGAGCAGAACTGAAGGAGATAGAGACACAAAAAACCCTTCAAAAATCAATAAATCCAGGAGCTGGTTTTTCAAAAAGATCAACAAAATAGACAGACTACTAGCCAAATTAATAAAAAAGAAAAAAGAGAATAATCAAATAGATGCAATAAAAAATGATAAAGGGGATATCACCACAGATCTACAGAAATACAACGCATCATCAGAAATTATTACAAACAACTCTATGCACATAAATTAGTAAACCTGGAAGAAATGGATACATTCCTGGACACTTGCATCCTTCCAAGTCTAAACCAAGAAGAAGTCGAAACCCTGAATAGACCAATAACAAGGTCTGAAGTTGAGGCAGCAATTAAAAGCCTACCACCCAAAAAAAGCCCAGGTCCAGATGGGTTCACAGCTGAATTCTACTAGACATACAAAGAGGAGCTGGTACTATTCCTTCTGAAACTATTCCAAACAATCCAAAAAGAGGGAATCCTTCCAAAATCATTTTATGAGACCAACATCATCCTGATACCAAAACCTGGCAGAGACTCAACAAAAAAAGAAAACTTCAGGCCAACATCCATGATGAACACAGATGCAAAAATCTTCAATAAAATACTGGCAAACCGATTGCAACAACACATCAAAAAGCTTATCCACCATGATCAAGTAGGCTTCATCCCAGGGATGCAAGACTGGTTCAACATACCCAAGTCTATAAATGTAATTCACCACATAAACAGAACCAAAGACAAAAACCACATGATTATCTCAATAGATGCAGAGAAGGCCTTTGACAAAATTCAGCAGTCCTTTATGCTAAAAACCCCATAAACTAGGTATTGATGGAACGTATCTCAAAATAATAAAAGCTATTTACGACAAACCAACAGCCAATATCATACTGAATGAGCAAAAACTGAAAGCATTCCCTTGAAATCTGGCACTAGACAAGGTTGCCCTCTCTCACCACTCCTATTCAATATAGTATTGGAAGTTCTAGCCAGAGCAATCAGGCAAGAAAAAGAAATAAAGTGTATTCAAATAGGAAAGGAGGAAGTCAAATTGTCTCTATTTGCAGATGACATGATTGTATAACTAGAAGACCCCATCGTCTCAGCCCAAAATCTCCTGAAACTGATAAGCAACTTCAGCAAAGTCTCAGGATACAAAATCAATGTGCAAAAATCACAAGCATTCCTATACACCAATAACAGACTTCAAGAGAGCCAAATCAAGAACAAACTGACATTCACAATTGTTACAAGTAGAATAAAATACCTAGGAATACAACTAACAAGAAACATAAAGGACCTCTTCAACGAGAACTACAAATCACTGCTCAACGAAATAAGGGAGGACACAAATAGATGGAGAAACATTCCATGTTCATGGTTAGGAAGAATCAATATCGTGAAAATGGCCATACTGCCTAAAGTAATTTACAGATTCAATGCTGTCCGCATCAAGCTACCAATGTCTTTCTTCACAGAACTAGAAAAAACCACCTTAAAATTCATATGGAACCAAAAGAGAGCCCGCAGAGCCAAGTCAATTCTAAGCAAAAGAACAAAGCTGGAGGCATCACACTACCTGACTTCAAACTATACTACAAGGCTACAGTAATCAAAACGGCATGGAACTGGTACCAAAACAGAGGTATAGAACAGTGGATCAGAACAGAGGCTTTGGAGGCAATACCACACATCTACAACCATCTGATCTTTGACAAACCTGACAAAAACAAGCAATGAGGAAAGGATTCCCTGTTTAATAAATGGTGTTGGGAAAACTGGCTAGCCATGTGCAGAAAGCAGAAGCTGGACTCCTTCCTGACACCTTACACTAAAATTAACTCCAGATGGATTAAAGACTTAAACAGAAGACCTAACACCATAAAAACCCTAGAAGAAAACCTAAGCAAAACCATTCAGGACATAGGCATAGGCAAAGACTTCATGACCAAAATATCAAAGCATTGGCAACAAAAGCCAAAATAGACAAATGGGACCTAATCAAACTCCACGGCTTCTGCACAGCAAAAGAAACAGTCATTAGAGTGAATTGGCAACCAACAGAATGGGAAAAAATGTTTGCAATCTACCCATCTGACAAAGGGCTAATATCCAGAATCTGCAAAGAACTAAAACAGATTTACAAGAAAAAATCAAATAAGCCCATTCAAAAGTGGGCAAAGGACATGAACAGACACTTTTCAAAAGAAAACATACATGAGGCCAACAAACATATGAAAAAATGCTCATCATCACTGGTCATTAGAGAAGTGCAAATCAAAACTACACTGAGATACCATTTCATGCCAGTTAGAATGGCGATCTTTAAAACATCTGGAGACAACAGATGCTGGAGAGGATGTGGAGAAATAGGAACACTTTTACACTGTTGGTGGGAGTGTAAATTAGTTCAACCATTGTGGAAGACAGTGTGGCAATTCCTCAAGGACCTAGAAATAGAAATTCCATTTGACCCAGCAATCCCATTACTGGGTATATATCCAAAGGACTATAAATCGTTCTACTATAAGGACACATGCACACGAATGTTCATTGCAGCACAGTTTGCAATAGCAGAGACCTGGAACCAACCCAAATGCCCATCGATGATAGACTGGACAGGGAAAATGTGGCACATATACACCATGGAATACTATGTAGCCATAAAAAACGATGAGTTTGTGTCCTTTGTAGGGACATGTATGAACCTGGAAACCATCATTCTCAACAAACTGATGCAAGAATGGAAAATCAAACACTGCACATTCTCACTCACAGGTGGGTGTTGAACAATGAGAACACATGGACACAGGGAAGGGAGCATCACACACTGGGGTCTGTCAGGGGAAAATAGGGGACAGCGGCGGGTGGGGAGTTGGGGAGAAATGTCAGATATAGGTGATGGGCAGGAAGGCAGATATAGGTGATGGGGAGGAAGGCAGCAAATCACACTGCCATGTGTGTACCTATGCAACAATCTTGCATGTTCTTCACATGTATCCCAAAACCTAAAATGCAATTAAAAATATATGTATACAAAAACAAAAACAAAAAACATTAGTACCTGTCATTTAAAGTGGGTCTCCCTGTCCCATTCCACTCAGGCATCAAGTTGACACACTGCTCTAACCCGGAACTGCTCTCACATGAACACTCAGGAAATGCAAGTACAGTCTTAAAGATTGTTTGTAATGAAAATGACACCGTGAAATCACCTAGTTTAGGAATGGCAAATGCACAGCATTTTTACTCTCTCTGCACTCCTGTCCTTGCAGTTAACAGGGCTCCAACACAGTACCTCTGGATACACATTCCACGTGGACCTCTCCGACCACAGAGCCTTCTCCACACTGAGCTGCAATTGCAGAATAAACGACCTTCCCTTCTTGGATGTAGTTGATCCTCACCATTTTGTGGATGGGAAAATTGAGATTCAGAGTATGAAATGACTCTCACAAGAGTTAGGTGAGGGAGGTGGGATTAGCTTCCAGACTTTGGGAGCCTGTTACCAATTGCCTTCATGTGCACATGCATTCTCTCTCTCTCTTTTTAGCACTTTAAAGTCAGAATACTTAATGCTAAAAATCTAATATTGTAGTCAATAAATTCTAATCCTTAAAAAAAATATTTTGAGCAATACATTAGACAATATTAAGAGACATTTTAAGTAAATACATAATTAATTTGATATGAAATTTCCTCTTGGAAGTCAAAAAATAATCAGAATTGTAGTTCAAAATAGGAGTTGAATATACGACCAAAAAAAGCCTTATTTTTTTGTTGTTGTTGTTTATTTGTTTGTCTTGAGATGAGTCTCGCTCTGTCACTTAGGCTGAAGTGCAGTGGTGTGATCTCGGCTCACTCCAACCTCTGCCTCCTGAGTTCAAGCGGTTCTCCTGCCTCAGCCTCCTGGGTAGCTGAGACTACAGGCATGTGCCACCACGCCGGGCTAATTTTTTTTGTATTTTTAGTAGAGGGGGGGTTTCACCATGTTGGTCAGGCTAGTCTCAAACTCCTGACCCTGTGATCCGCCTGCCTCAGCCTCCCAAAGTGCTGGGATTGCAGGCATGAGCCACCGTGCCCAGCTACACTTAATGGTTTTTAACAGGATCTGAGATTATAATTTTTTTTTTTGAGACAGTCTCGCTCAGTCGTCCAGGCTGGTGCAATGGCACGATCTCAACTCACTGCAACCTCTGCTTCCGAGGTTCAAGTGATTCTCTTGCCTCAGCCTCCTGAGTAGCTGGGATTACAGACATGTGCCACCACACCTGGCTAATTTTTTTTTCTATATTTTTAGTAGCAATGGGGTTTCATCATATTGGTCAGACTGGTCTTGAACTCCTGATCTCGTGATCCACCACCTCGGCCTCCCAAAGTGCTGGGATTACAGGCATGAGCCACCATATCCAGCCTATAATTTTATTGTATTTTATTTATTTTTTTGAGATGGAGTCTTGCCGTGTTGCCCAGGCTGGAATGCAGTGGCACGATCTTAACTCACTGAAACCTCTGCCTCTCAGGTTCAAGCGATTCTTATGCCTCAGCCTCCCGAGTATCTGGGGACTACAGGTGTGCACCACCACACCCAGTTAGTTTTTTGTATTTTTTGGTAGAGATGGGATTTTGTTATGTTGGTCAGGCACCTGGTCCCTGAGCTTGTAATGTTAGCCAACTAAATAATGTGTTGGGTCAGGCACAATGGCTCATGCCTGTAATCCCAGCACTTTGGAAAGCCAAGGTGGGCGGATCATGAGGTCAGAAGTTCGAGACCAGCCTGACCAACATGGTGAAACCCTGTCTCTACTAAAAATACAAAAATTAGCCAGGTGTGGTGTTGCACACCTATAATCCCAGCTACTCAGGAGATTGAGGCAGGAGAATTGCTTGAACCTGGGAAGCTGAGAGTGCAGTGAGTCGAGATCATGCCATTGCACTCCAGCCTGGACGACTGTGTGAGACTGTCTCAAAAAAAACTAAAGTGTTGGATTCTTGCAGAAAGAAAGGAGGTAGGGAAGAAAGGGAAGAAAGGAAGGAAAGGAGGGAGAGGGAAGGGAGGGATGAAAAATGAAAGTCATTTTTAATTAGATTGTAAAACAAATTATTTCAGTTGTGAAAATTTTGCTAGAAAAGTGTGAGAAAAAGACTAAAGATATTTTACAAAAAGTGAATGATCTTCAACTAAGCCATTAAACAATGGTCCATAGATTACAAGAACTTTCTAACAATACAGTGTCAAAGATCAATTGATTAACAATTCAAAAAATTACAAGTACTTTTCTTTAGCTTTAAATGGATGATGTGATGTAAGAGACAATGTTGGCCAAGTGTAGTGGCTCATGCGTGTATTACCTGCACTTTGGGAGGCTGAGGCAGGTGGATCACCTTAGGTCACAAGTTTGAGACCAGCCTGGCTAACATGGTGAAACCCTGCCTCTACAAAAAAAAAAAAAAAAATTAGCCAGGCATGGTGGTGGGCACCTGCAATCCTAGCTACTCAGGAGGCTGAGGCAGGAGAATCACTTGAACCTGGGAGGCGGAGGTTGCAGTGAGCGGAGATTGTACCACTGCACTCCAGCCTGTCCAGACTCTGAGTCTGCACACCAGAGTGAGACTCCACCTCAAAAAATGACAATGTCTATTAATACTTTGAGTAAATTTATGCCTTAAAGTACTAATTGGAAGTAAATCACTCCTCAGCAATTGCATAGCATCTTACAGGTTTAAATAAAATATTGGTTGGCTGCTTATTTGTTATTTTCATCCCCTATTCCTTCCTGTCTCCATTGTTAAGCACAATTATTGGCATAAAAGAGGTTTTTAATACCCATTTTTAGACTGCATTCTAGCCTGGGCAATAAAACAAGAATCCCATTCTCTCTCCCTCTTTCTCATCCTCTTTCTTTCTCTCTTTCTTTTTTTTTCTTTCTTTTGCTGTTTCTTTCTTTCTTTCTCCTTCTCTCTTTTTCTAAAAAAACAAAAATGACAATGTCTATTAATACTTTGGGTAAATTTATGTCTCAAAGTACTTTCAAAATTCTGAAATTTTATTAAATTAGAATAAAATATACCTAAATTTATGGAGTTTTTCATCTTTTATAACCATCAAAGAAGAATTGATGCCTATTATGACAGATGGTGGCCCATCTATGTTAGGTAAAAATCTACATTTATTAGAATGATAAGACAAGAATGCTAAGCCATTAAACAGTGACCCATAGATTACAAGAACTTTCTAACAATACAGTGTCAAAGATCAATTGATTAATAATTCAAAAAACTGGAAGTAATTGTTTTTAGCTTTAAATGGATGATGTGATATAAAAGACAATGTCAGCCAGATGTCATGGACAAGACAAGACCATGGTAAGACAAGACAATGGTTATTTCGTTTATTGCTTTATTCCACTGTATGATATATATTGAAAATCCTTGTGCTGAGTTTTTAAAAGCACACTCTGTGAAAAGTGTTACAGTATACAATTACTTAAAAGTCATTTAGGCCCATGTGTGGTGGCTCACACCTGTAGTGCCAGCACTTTGGGAGGCCAAGGCAGGCAGATCACCTGAAGTCAGGTGTTCAAGATCAACCTGGCCAACATGGTGAAACCTGATCTCTACTAAAAATACAAAAATTAGCTGGGTGTGGTGGCGGGCACTTGTAATCCCAGCTACTTGGGAGGCTGAGGCAGAATGATCACTTGAGCCTGGAAAACAGAGGTTGCAGTGAGCTGAGATTGCATCACTTCACTCCAATCTGGATGACACAGCAAGACTGTCAATAAATAAATAAATAAATAAATGTCATTTAGTATCTATACACTAATGTTATAAATCATTGTCAAGTTATAGAACTGTTGAAAGAAATAGAAGACACTAATTTTAGTAATCTTGTGTTCTCGGCCTGTCCTCATTGATAGAGTTGTGAAAGAACTTTTAGAAAGCACTTTTAACTCCAATGTAATGTGTTCCTGAATTGGAAGGAATATTCAATAATCAAAGACAAAATGACAATGTGATTTATATTTTCTCACAGATATCACATCACATATGAACAAGCTAAATTTTAAACTCCAAAAAGGAAGAGTTTATTTGTGATTTAGTCAGACAAGAACAATTTCTGTTGAAATTGAAACTCTTCCTAATAAAAATCAGCAACAATGACTTTATGCGTTTCTCTCTCTCTTTTTTTTTTTTTGGCCAGGTTATCACTCTGTTGCCCAGGCTGGAGTACAGTGGTGCAATCTCAGCTCACTGCAATCTCTGCCTCCTGGGCTCAAGTGATCCTCCAGTCTCAGTGCCCCCAAGTAGCTAGGACTACAGGTGCGAGCCACCATGACTGGACAATTTTCTTTTTTTAATATTTGTAGAGACAAGGTTTCACCATGTTGCCCAGGCTGGTCTTGAACTGAGCTCAAGCAATCCACCCACCTCAGCCTCCTGAAGTGTTAGGATTACAGGTGTGAGCCACTATGCCTGGCCAGAATGGTTTTACTTTTTAATATGACTAAAAATTTTAAATTACCTATGTGACTCACATTTTATTTCTAGTGGACAACACTGATGTAAATATCATCCTTTGTTTGTTTTTGATGCTGCAACTATCTTCTCCTTGTCTGTTAACTTTGTTTTTGGTATCCTTTGCTGAACAAAAATGCCTTAACAGTAATGTAGCTAGATCATCAATTTTTCACTTATTGTTTGTACTTCAATGGTTTAATAAACTTCACAAAGATATTCTTTATTTTCTTCTACTGGTTCTGAATACTCACCTGTCTCATTTAAGTCTTTAATTCATTTAGAGTTCATCTTTGTATAGTGTGATGTAAAAGTCCAGCTTTTTCTCCAGATGATAAGCCAGTTTCCCCAATACTATACTCCAAACAAAGTATTCTTTTCCATTTTTTACATTTATTGTATATCAAATTCTCATATGCACACAGATCTATTTCTGAGCTCTCTCTCTGTTCCATTTGTCTATTCCTACACCAGAACCACACTGCTTTTGCTTTGAAATATTCCTCAATAACTAGTAAGTTGAATCACTCATTTGTATGCTGATATAAATATATCAACCTAAAACATCCCAACAAAAGTTTCTTTACTTTCCCTTTGCTTTATCTTACCAGGTATGGAGTTTGATCTTTTAAGTATTATTAATAAATATTGCCATTAGAACTTTCTTTAACAGCCTTTTCTTTAAGGATGTTTTTCTCAGTAAATCTTTTAGAGCTGTGATAAAGTAAAAACTCATCTGTTCACATCTGATAAACCATACGTATAATAAGCAAGCCTCTACTGAGCACCTGCTATTGCAACTGTCTCTTGTATCAGTTAGAGTTCTTTGGCTTCCACTGATAAAAATCAGTGGAAAAAAAGCTGAACCACCAGGATTCAAGAAGAACCAGAATCAATGTGGGCTATTCTAACCTTTTCCCACTCAATAAGACATTTGTTCTCCTTCAAACTCTTCCTGTCATACCTGTTTTACTTTTTTTTTTTAAATTGGTTTCTTGAGAAAGGACAGATGTTTTACCTCTTTCTTACCATGTGGTATCTTCAGTCTCACGTTATTGTTGTTAATATTTATAATATTATCTATTCTCTGAGCAGCTCTTACATCCTTCCCCTTCCCTTTTTGCTTAACAGAGTTGGCTTCTGTTGCCTGCAACTAAAGAACCATGATATATTTTTTTCTGTCTCTATTAGTTAGTTTAGACAATTAGACTCCTGGACATTTCCCTGTCACACATTTTGCATCACACCTTCTTGTTGTGGTTTATTCTTGACTGAATCTTCATGATAGATACAAAATTAGAAGTTTTTTAAAAACCTTTTTTCCTTCTCCATTTGGTAGGGTATAGGGATTAAGACTGGAAATCGGAGTAGGGTCAGGGACACGAAACAAATAGCAAAGACAGAAGAGGACAGAAGAAATGAAGGGGTAAGTTTTAAAAATATGTTGAAGTGCCCTACCCTCAGGGAGTCTAGATCAGGTAGAAGCAACAGTTTGAGAACTGATGCAAGGGTGAAAAATGGGTACTGGAGGGGTGGGGGTGAGGTGAGAAATGTAGTAACGGCCAAGGCTTTAAGGATATGTAAATCCTTTGGGGAGGAAAATGAATGCAAAGTCCAGATTCAGCAGAAAGTCTCTCAGGATTCATGGAAGTCCAGATTCTGAGGTAACGATGCTTGGGCCCAGGACAGTCATAAGAATTTTCAAGAAGAGTTTTGGTTTTTTAAAAATATGTATGAATTATTGCTTATATCATTTATATTTATATTTATTTTTATGTATTTAGATGGACTCACTATGTCACCTAGGCTGGAGTGCAGTAGTGTGATCTCGGCTCACTGCAAGTGATTCTTGTGCCTCAGCCTCCCAAGTAGCTTGGATTACAGGCATCCACCACCAGACCTGGCTAATTTTTTTTCTTTTCAGTAGAAACAGGTTTCACCATGTTGCCAGGCTGGTCTTGAACTCCTGACTTCAAATGATCCGCCCACCTCGGCCTCCCAAGTGCTGGGATTACAGGCGTGAGCCACCACGCCCAGCCAGAATTATTGCTTATGTAATTTATATTTGGGGGTTGAAGTTAGGATATATAAAAGTTGGGGAGCAGGACATAAATGTGGGGAGGTGGGAATCATCAGAGCTTAGGGGTAAAAGACTATTGTTTTACTTCAATATTTTCAGTCCATGGCACTGCACTGACACAAAAAGAACTCTCAGATGTTTATGAGTAAATGGATAAATAATGATGAATGGATAAATACATGATGAATGAATAAAGTAGCAAAAAAATCAGGATCTGTGAGCTATTCTGAAGGATTTCAGAGATGCTGCAAATCTGCAAGAGTAGGAACAACTATGGAGAGAATGTTCTCGCAAAATTCAGTTTAAATGAAGTATTTGTTAGATACATACTCTGTGCTCTGCACCTGCACTTGGGGAAAATATGAAGACAAGGAGCAGTCCCTGCTCTTACATAACTCAAAATTCTGTATGTGAACAGGGAGAAATCTTGGTATGAACAGCAATAATATGAGACTGAAGATACCACAAATTAAGAAAGAGGTAAAACATCTGTCATTTTGCAAGAAACAAGTTAAAAAGAAAAAAAAAAGTAAAACAGGTAAGACAGGAAGCGTTTGAAAGACAGCTCATGTCTTACTGAGTGGGAGAAGGTTAGAATAGCCAACATTGAGGATGTGGCATTTTAAATACACCTCGAGGCACTGGCAGAATTTCCAAAGACAAAGGTATTTCACAGAGAAGAAATAAAAAAAATGAAGCCTGGAGATGAGAAAGTATAGGATATGCCCAGAAGGGCAGGTTGTGGTCATATTAGGAAGACCTTGAGTGCCACGCTAAGGAAACTGTATTTAATTGTGGACACTGAAAGTCACTTAAAGTGTTTGAATGAGAGAGTTACATGGCTAAAATCAATGTTTTAGAGAAAATTTGTTTGTCAGAGTTTTGTAGATCCTTGCTGCTCAAAGAGTGGTCAAAGACCAGAAGCATGGGCTTTACCTGGGAGCCTACTAGAATTGCAGAATCTCAGGCTCCCATCCCAGACCCACAGAATCTAAACCTGTACAGTAGCAAGAGCCCAAGCAATTTGTTTGCACATTAAAATTTGAGAAGCACTGGTATACAATATAATTGAAGAGGAAGACTTGACCTAAGAATATCAGTTAGAAGTCTGGGCCAAAGATAGAGAACAAAGAAGGTGGCTAAAGGGAGAAGACAGAAGTGACACAGGGCTTTTAGCCTAGATAGTGATGGCATATTTCTCCCTCACTCATTTTCCTAATAGGTTAATTCTCTTCCCTTATTCATTAAAGTCATTGTTTTCTGTTAATACATTTTTTCCTACTCGGTTCTTCTATTCATTAGCAAGCACTGCTTCTTTCTGATTGTGCTCATAGGTCACAAAGCAAATGAGAAATTTTCTTGAGCCTCATTCTTAAGGGATGCAGATTGCAACTACTGCTGTGCCATATGCTGGAGGAAAGGAATCACATAAAGTGATTAGAAGGGAGGAAAAAATAAGTGAAACTATCTTCTCATGTACTTCAGGGTTTTCCTCCCTTCTGAGTTTAATACGAATCAAACAGGTGTGCATTCAAAGGGTGCAACTGTGTCTTCATCGGCTTTTAATCATCAGCTTGAAGAAAATTTACATCTCTCAGAAAGAGAGAAAAGTAAACAGCTGAGCACTGTGACTCATTTACACTTCAAATATACTTTGAATTGGTTATTCCTCAATTAATCAAATAGCTGGTGTATCCCTAAAGTAGTATAAAGTGACACGCTGTGTGAAATCAATTTTTCTTTCCAAAATCATTAAATCCAGTAGCCTGTGACTACATTCCTGCTAATTCTGGTACCAGTCCTTTCATCCTCCATTAACTTTGGCACGCCTAACAGGCTATCAAAAATAATTTCCCAGGACGTAAATAATTCAGAAATTAAAAATTAATAAATAATAACAGAGAACTACTGGGAAATAGGCTGGGTCAATTAGTGCGCTCTGCATTCTGTTTCTTCGCAGCAGGGGGAGGCAGCCACATTCGTTACTTGAATCTTCCCTTCGATTCTGCGGTCTGATTTACAGCTCTTCATTACTGGATCCAGTCAGACGCAATTACCTCCATCACTATCTCAGTTCCTAACTTCAAAGAAACGAACGTTTTCTTGTCTGCTTTTTTTCTCCTTGCAGCAGGCTCAGCTTGACATCCCTGGAATTTCTTCCACGCAGACTAATTAATAAGTCTTCGACTTATCATATTCACTTCTCTTCTTTGATGTGCTACCTTAGTCAATCATCCCATTTAATTAGAATTTCAGTGATAACTTTACTTATCTTGTGGCCAGATGTAAATTAAAATAATGGGATTTTAATTCTTTTTCGTATGGGGTTATGACATTTTGGAAGAAAAAGTTTCAACACAACCATGATATTATGTACTTTTTACTTTTCATGTGGGGGTGGGGCAGCATTTTGCAAAATTATTTTCTTCTTGCTACAAGAGTATTGCTGTTGAGCAAGCAATAATGAAAATGCACTGGGTTTTCGACAGCATTCTTTCACCAAGCTTTCATAGGAAAACAATTGTCTTTATTTGCATAAAAAATTAGAAGAAGACACAGGTCATGGAACAAGACACAGCGGCAGTGGCTATGTTTTGAAAAAAAGAAAAAAATTATCTCCAGAAAGTCAAGGAGTTGACACACTAACCCTTTTAACTTCTTTTGCCCTTTTCTGTCAATCCATGGTATTTTCTATTTTTATAAATTCTATAGTGGTTTTTCTATAGTTCCCCAAAATATCAAAAGGAAATAAAAAGGTTCTCCTAAGAACAGACCAAACATTAGTAAGATATAAGATGTGGCAGTGATGTGCAAAACTAGTTAATAAGGGAGAGCAGAAGGCAGCATTTCATTTCTAGAAATCAATACTAAGATGAATTATCTATTGAGCATTCATTGTGTGCCAGTCTTAGTCACGTGTTTTATCACCGTTAATTTCCCCAGCACACCCACAATGTGGGATTCCCACTTCCGTGTTACAGATAAAGAGACAGTCTCAGTGAGGTTAACTTGCTTTCTGAAGGTCACAAAGGTAGCACGTGAGGAGAAAGAAATCAAAAGAGAAGGTACGAGAGAAACAATCTAAGCCTTTAACCATAGCATTTAAAGCTTTCTTTCATCTAGCTTCAAACTGCTTGCCAAACTCATTCTCTTCCTACTCTACTACATTAACTCAGCCAGAATAAAACTCCAGGCATGAGTTTAGTATCTACAGTATTATACTTTATTAATAATATGTCTTATTAATACATTTTTGATGGTTGCTTTAATGCTTATAGACATTGGCAAAAATTCAGTCACTGTGGCTCTAAATACTGGGCATGTCTGTATATAAAGCAGCATGGTGACCTCAATCGTCATAAATACATTGTTTTTAAATATCAAGTACAAATAGAAAATCATATGCTATATATACAAGTTTTAGAAAAGAAAATAAGCTTTGGTCAGATTTTCTTATTTTTTTTTTCAGGAATAAAATTATTAGCTGTTTCATATGTTGCTTTAAAAAAAGTTACTAACAATAGGAACATCAATGAGAATTGCACATAATTATTCTACCCTTAATCTCAATCATTCTCTTCCTCTACTCTCAATAAAAATGTCCAGTAAGACAACAAACACAGGTCACAATGACCAATAGAAACTTATTTCATTAGCAAGATGTGAAACCCCTGCATTTATGTCATTTTGAATCTAACCTTTCAGGGATTTACTACAGTTGTTCTTTAACAATAGAACCTGGCTCATTTGCTACTTAAGACATGATTATTTAAATTAAAGTTAATTGGTTTCTTTACTCTCCTTTAGGGCTTTAGGCTCAGAACATTTCTATTAGAAAAATCTAATTTGTTTCAAATTCCTATTTCTAAAATTTACAGTGCTCTGATATTTTAACTCTTTGTAGCAAAAGTTGTTGCTAAATTACAGCTCAAGCTGGCAAAGCAATTAAAGCCGCAGTGACACATTTGGCAGAAGGTCTCAACAGCAGTTAGGAGAAAAGCCGGAGCTGCAGAATACAAGGTGAGCAGTTGGTCTTCAGTAGGGCCTCTCAGAAGTTGAACAAAGCTTGGGCCACTCCTGCTACTTTTCTTAAGGTTCCCAATATAAATTTTTCTTTTTGAGACGAAGTTTTGCTCTTGTTGCCCAGGCTGCAGTGCAATTGCATGATCTTGGCTCACCGCAACTTCCACCTCCAGCGTTCAAGTGATTCTCCTGCATCAGCCTCCCAAGTAGCTGGGAATATAGGCATGCGCCACCATGCCCGGTGAATTTCGTATTTTTAGTAAAGGCGCATTTTCACTATATTAGTCAGGCTGGTCTTGAACTCCTGACTTCAGGTGATCCACTTGCCTCCGCCTCCCAAAGTGCTGGGATTACAGGTATGAGCCACCGCGCCCGGCCCAATATAACTTTTAAAATAAAGACATGCCAAAGCAAGATCACCAAAGCCATGACATTTTAAATGTTTACACTGTACCAATTAATTCTTTGAATGCACAAAATATAATGCAAGTTATATACGGTCTTGTGCTACATTGACATTTTGCAATAACAGACTGCATATATTAGACAGTGGTCCCATAAGATTATAATAGAGCTGTAACTTTCCTGTTGCCTAATGATGTGGTGGCCATCACTGCCGTCATAGTACAACACATTACTCAAATGTTTGTAGTGATGCTGATCTAAATAAACCTGCTATCCTGCCAACTGTATAAAACTATAGCATATACACTTGTGTACAGTACATAATACTTGGTAATGATAATGAACAACAATGTTACTGGTTTATGTATTGACTATACTATACTTTTCTCATTATTTTATTTATCATCATTATTATTTTGAGACAGAGTCTTGCTCTGTCACCCAGGTTGGAGTGCAGTGGTGCAATCCTGGTTCATTGCAACCTCTGCCTCCTGGTTCCAGTCACTCTCCTGCCTCAGCCTCCCAAGTATCTGGGATTATAGGCATGAGCCACCACACCTGGCCTCATTATTTTAGAGTGTATTCCTTCTACTTATCAAAAAAAAAAAAAAAAAAAAAACTTAACTGTAAAACAGCCTCAAACAAGTCCTTCAGGAGGCATTCCAGAAGAAGGCATTGTTATTATAGGAGATGACAGACAGCTCCATATATTTTATTGCTTCTGAAGACAAGATGAGACAAGATGTGGAAAAGGAAGACAGTGATATTGATGATCTTGACCATGTGTAAGACTAGACTAATGTGTGTGTTTGTCCCGGTTTTTAACAAAAAGGCTGAAAAAGTTTAAAAGAAACGAAAAAAGAAAAAAATTTAAAAAGAGAAAGAAGCTTATAGAATAAGGATATAAGGAAAGAAAATATTTTTTACAGCTGTACAATGTGTTTGTGTTTTAGACTGTGTTATTACCAAAAAGTCAAAAAGTTAAAAAAAAAGTTTTTAACTTTATAAAGTAAAAAAGTAACAGTAAGCTTATTAAGGTTAGTTTCTTATTGAAGAAAGAAAATTTTTTATAAATTTAGTGTAGCCTAAGAGTATAGTGTTTATAAAGTCTACTGTAGCATATAGTAATGTCCTGGGGCTTCTGATTCACTCACCACTCACTCACTGACTCAACTACAGCAATTTCAGCCCTTCATAGTCAGTGTCCTATACAGGTGTACCATTGTTTATCTTTTTTTTTGAGACAGAGTCTCACTCTGTTGCCAGGCTGGAATGCAGTGACTCATCTCGGCTCACTGCAAACTCTGCCTCCTGGGTTCAAGTGATTCTCCTGCCTCAGCCTCCCAAGAAGCTGAAACTACAGGTGTGCACTACCACACCCAGCTAATTTTTGTATTTTTAGTAGAGATGGGGTTTCACCATGTTGGCCAGGATGATCTTGATCTCCTGACCTCATGATCCACCCGCCTTGACTTCCCAAAGTGCTGGGATTATGGACATGAGCCACCACACTCGACCTTATTTATCTTTTACACCATATTTTTCTTCTACCTTTTCTATGTTTAGATATGTTTAGATACACAAATACTTACCATTGTGTTACAATTGCCTACACTATTCACTGCAGTGACATACTGTACAGGTTTGTAGCCTAGAAGCAGAAGGTTATACTATAAAGCCCAGGTGTGTAGTGGGCTCTACCATCTAGGTTTGTGTAAGTACACTCTATAATGTTTGCATGAAGATGAAATCACCTAACAACACATTTCTCAGAATGTATCTCTGTCGTTAAGCAACACATGACTATAATTGGGCTACTGACAAATAATCACAGGATTAATAAAAGGCATTGATTCATGGTGCAAATACAGGCTGTGAGGCCCAATAATGGAAAAACATGTAAAAGTTCTACAATGAAAATGGCTTTAATCTCTTTAGTATATCTCAATGACTGTAAGTCTAACCTTCGTTAGAAATAAGGTTAAAATTTCCTTATTTGATATTCTTTTCGAATAATTCCCTGATAGGCTCTAATCTCTACTTATTCATTCATTTAAAAAATATTTTTGATTGCTTACTATATGCCAAAGACTGCTCAAGGTATTGGAAACATATAAGTCAAAAAAAGGAAAAAAGCAGGGGGAGGATCAAAGATGGCTAAATAGAAACAGCTCCGGAGTTCAGTTCCCAGCAAGAACAATGCACAGGGTGAGAGCTTACCGCATTTCCAAACAAATTTTCACTGCCCACAGACCAGAAGATTCCCAGGCGGAAAAGTGACATGAGTTTTCAGCACGGCGGTTTCAGCCGGTGCCAAGCTGGCACACAGAAACTCACACAAATCTGGTCAGCCATGCCATTTCAACTGGTGCCTGGAACACCTGGGAGACAGAGTCACCCATTCAACTGAAAGGGAGGGGGCAGAGATAGGGAGCCAAGCCCTCTGGCTTGGCAGGTACCAACCCCACAAAACAAGCAATCTGAAATGCTCTGGATTGAGAGTTTCACAGCAAGCACAGCTGGACCCAGGACAGTCCAGCCCAGTGGGGGAGAGGGCGACCACCACTACCAAGGCAGTCCTCCACTATCAAGGCAGTTCACAAAGCAGCTCAGCAATACCTCTGCTGGCAGACTGTGACTAGACTACTCTGTGTGGGGCAGGGCATCTATGACAAAAGGCAGCAGCATGACAGGAAATTATAAATAAAGCCAAACTTCCGAGGACAGAGCACTCCTCCACCCCTGTATATCCAAAGAGACACCTTATAAAGGAGAGCTCAGGCCGACATCTGGTAGGTACCCTTCTGGGACGAAGATAACAGAAGAAACCGGCAGCAACCCTTACTGCTCTGCAGCCCCTGCAGGTGCAGAACAGGCAAGCAGGGTCTGGAGTGGACCTCCAGCAGTCCTGCAGCAGATGGGCCTGACTGTTAGAAGGAAAACTAAGAAACAGAAAAAAATAACTTCATCGTCAACAAAAAGGATGTCCACTCAGAGACCCCATCCGAAAGTTACCAACTACAAAGACCACAGGTAGATAAAGCCACTAAGATGGGAAGAAACCAGTGCAAAAAGGATGAAAACATCACCAGAATGCCTCTCCTCATCCAAAGGATCACAACTCCAACCAGCTAGGGATCAAAGATGGATGGAAAATGAATCTGATGATTTGACAGAAACAGGTTTCAGAAGGTGGGTAATAACAAACTCCTCAGAGCTGAAAGAACATGTGCTAACCCAATGCAAAGAAACTAAGAACCTAGAAAAAAGGTTAGATGAGATACTATCTAGAAGAATATAAATGACTTGATGGAGTGGAAAAACACAGCACAAGAATTTCACAAAGCATATACAAGTTTCAATAGCCGAATCGACCAAGCAGAAGAAAGGATATCAGAGATTGAATATCAACTCAATGAAATATAATGAGAAGTCAATAGAGAAAAAAGAGTGAAAAGAAATCAACAAAGCCTCCAAGAAATATGGGATTATGTAAAAAGACCTAATCTATCTTTGATAGGTGTACCTGAATGTGATGGAGAGAATGAATCCAAGCTGGAAAACACTCTTGAGGATATTATCCAGGAGAACTTCCCGAACCTAGCCAGCCAGGCCACCATTCAAGTCCAGGAAATACAGAAAACACCACAAAGATAGTCCTCAAGAAGAGCAACCCCAAGGCAAGGCACATAATCGTCAGATTCACCAGGGTTGAATTGAAGGAAAAAATGCTAAGGGCAGCCAGAGAGAAAGGTCAGGTTATGCACAAAGGGAAGCCCATCACAGCAGATCTCTCGGCAGAAACCTTACAAGCCAGAAGAGACTGGGGGCCAATATTCAACATCCTTAAATAAAAGAACTTTCAACCTAGAATTTCATACCCAGCCAGACTAAGCTTCACAAGCAAAGGAGTAAAAAGATCCTTTTCGGACAAGCAATTGCTGAGAGATTTAGTCACCACCAAGGCTGCCTTACAAGAGCTCCTGAAAGAAGCACTAAACAAGGAAAGGAACAACCAGTATCAGCCATTCCAAAAACATACCAAATGGTAAAGACCATCGACACAATGAAGAAAATGCATCAACTAACGAGCAAAACATCCAGCTAGCATCAAAATGGCAGGATCAAATTAACACATAATAATATTAACCTTAAAAGTAAATGTGCTAAATGCCCCATTCAAAAGACACAAACTGGCAAATTGGATAAAAAGTCAAGACCCATCAGTGTGCTGTATTCCAGAAACCCATTTCACATGCAAGGATACACATATGCTCAAAATAAAGGCATGCAGGAAGATTTACTAAGCAAATGGAGAATTTAAAAAAAAGCAGGAGTTGTAATCCTAGTCCCTGATAAAATGGACATTAAACCAACAAAGATCAAAAGAGATGAAGAAGGCCATTACATAATGGTAAAAGGATCAATGCAACAAAGAGCTAATGATCCTAAATATATACACACCCAATACAGGAACACCCACATACATAAAGCAAGTTCTTAACGACCTACAAAGAGACTTAGACTACCATACAGTAATAGTGGGAGACTTTAACACTCCACTGTCCATATTAGACAGATCAATGAGACAGAAAATTAACAAGGATATCCAGGACTTGAACTCAGATATGGACCAATCGGACCTAAGAGACATCTACAGAAACCTCCACCCCAAATGCACAGAATATACATTCTTCTCAGCACCACATTGCACCTACTCTAAAATTGACCACATAATTGGAAGTAAATCACGCCTCAGCAAATGCAAAAGAACAGAAATCATAACAAAGAGTCTCTCAAACCACAGTGCAATCAAATTAGAAATCAGGATTAAGAAACTAACTCAGAACCGTACAGCTTGTTGGAACCTGAATAAATGGCTCCGGACTGTTGCCGGGATAAACAATAAAATGAAGGCAGAAATAAAGATGTTCTTTGAAAACAATGAGAACAAAGACACAACATATCAGAATCTCTGGGACACATTTAAAGCAGTGTCTAGAGGAAAATTTATAGCAAAAAATGCCCATATGAGAAGCAAGGAAAGATCTAAAATCGACACCCTAGTGTCAAAATTGAAAGAGCTATAGGAGCAAGATCAAAAAAACTCAAAAGCTAGCAGAAGACAAGAAATAACTAAGATCAGAGCAGACTGAAGGAGATAGAGACACAAAAAACCCTTCAAAAAATAAATAAATCCAGGAGCTGGTTTTTTGAAAAGATCATCGAAATAGACAGACTTCCAGACAGATTAATAAAAAAGAAAAGGGAGAAGAATCAAATAGATGCAACAAAAAATAAAGGGGATATCACCACCGATTCCACAGAAATACAAACTACACTCAGAGATTACTACAAACAATTCTATGGACATAAACCAGTAAACCTGGAAGAAATGGATAAATTCCTGGACACTTGTACCCTCCCAAGCCTAAACCAGGAAGAAGTTGAAATCTTAAATAGACCAATAACAAGGGCTGAATTAAGTTGAGGCAGCAATTAATAATCTACCAACCAAAAAGAGTCCAGGTCCAGATGGATTCACAGCTGAATTTTACCAGACATACAAAGAGGGGCTAGTACCACTCCTTCTGAAACTATTCCAAACAACCCAAAAAGAGGGAATCCTTCCCAAATCATTTTGTGAGACCAACATCATCCTGATACCAAAACCCGGCAGATATTCAGCAAGAAAAGAAAACTTCAGGCCAATATCCATGATGAACATAGATGCAAAAATCTTCAATAAAATACTGGCAAACCGATTGCAACAGCACATCAAAAGCCTTATCCATCATGATCAAGTAGGTTTCATTCCAGGGATGCAAGGCTGATTAAACAAAAGCAAGTCTATAAACATAATTCACCACATAAACAGAACCAAAGACAAAAAACACATGATTATCTCAATTGATGCAGAGAAGGCCTTTGACAAAATTCAACAGCCCTTTATGCTAAAAACTCTCAATAATCTAGGTATCAAAGGAACATATCTCAAAACAATAAAAGCTATTTATGAGAAACCTACAGCTAATATCATATGGAATGGGCCAAAATGAAGCATTCCCTCTGAAATCCAACACTAGACAAGGATGCCCTCTCTCACCACTCCTATTCAATATAGTATTGGAAGTTCTAGCCAGAGCAATCAGGCAAGAAAAAGAAAGAAAGGGTATTCAATTAAGAAAAGAGGAAGTCAAATTGTCTTTATTTGCAGATGACATGATTGTATATTTAGTAGACCCTATCATCTCAGCCCAAAATCTCCTGAAACTGATAAGCAAGTTCAGCAAAGTCTCAGAATACAAAATCAAAGTGCAAAAATCACAAGCATTTCTACACACCAAAAAGAGACTAACAGAGAGCCAAATCACGAGCAAACTCCCATTCACAATTGCTACAAAGAGAATAAAATACCTAGGAATACAACTAACAAAGGACGTAAAGGACTGCTTCAAGTAGAACTACAAACCACTGCTCAATGAAATAAGAGAGGACACAAACAGATGGAGAAACAGTCCATGCTCATGGTTGGGAAGAATCAATATTGTGAAAATGGCCATATTGTCCAAAGTAATTTATAGATTCAATGCTAGCCCCATCAAACTACCAATGACCTTCTTCACAGAACTAGAAACAACTACCTTAAACTTCATATGGAGCCAAAAGAGAGCCCACAGAGCCAAGACAATCCTAAGCAAAAAGAACAAAGCTGGAGGCATCACACTACCTGACTTCAAACTATACTACAAGGCTACAGTAATCAAAACAGCATGGTACTGATACCAAAACAGAGATGTAGACCAATGGAACAGAACAGAGGCCCTGGAGGCAATGCCATACATCTACAACCATCTGATCTTTGACAAACCTGACAAAAACAAGCAATGGGGAAAGGATTCCCTGTTTAATATATGGGGTTAGGAAAACTGGCTAACCATGTGCAGAAAGCAGAAACTGGAACCCTTCCTGACATCTTACACTAAAATTAACTCCAGATGGATTAAAGACTTAAACATAAGACCTAATACCATAAAATCCCTAGAAGAAAACCTAGGCAAAACCATTCAGGACATAGGCATAGGCATGGACTTCATGACTAAAACACCAAAAGCACTGGCAACAAAAGCCAAAATAGACAAATGAGACCTAATTAAACTCCAGAGCTTCTGTACAGCAAAAGATACAATCATTAGAGTGAACCAGCAACCAACAGAATGGGAAAAAATGTTTGCAATCTACCCATCTGACAAAGGGCCAATATCCAGAATCTATAAAGAACTAAAACAGATTTACAAGAAAAACAAACAAACAAACCCATTCAAAAGTGGGCGAAGGATATGAACACACCGTTTTCAAAAGAAGACATATATGAGGCCAACAAACATATGAAAAAATGCTTATCATCACTGGTCATTAGAGAAATGCAAATCAAAACCACATTGAGATACCACCTCACGCAAGTTCGAATGGTGATCATTAAAAAATCTGGAGACAACAGATGCTGGAGAGGATATGGAGAAATAGGAACACTTTTACACTGTTGGTGGGAGTGTAAACTAGTTCAACAATTGTGGAAGACAGTGTGGTGCTTCCTTAAGGACTTAGAAATTCCATTTGACCCAGCAATCTCATTACTAGGTATATATACCCAAAGGATTATAAATCATTCTATTATAAAGACACATGCACACATATGTTCATTGCAGCACTGTTTAAAATAACAAAGACTTGGAACCAAACCAAATGCCCATTGACGACAGACTGGACAGGGAAAATGTGGTACATATATACCATGGACTACTATGCAGCCATAAAAAATGATGAGTTCATGTCCTTTGTAGGGACATGGATGAATCTGGAAACCATCATTCTCAGGAAACTGACACAAGAACAGAAAATCAAACACCACATGTTCTCACTCATAGGC